>MJUU01065695.1:60779-71781 GCA_002080025.1 Modiolus philippinarum
CCATATGGCCAAGGCAAGAACCCACGGAAAATAAACAGAAACAAGGAATTACTTATAGATACTCCATATAACCAAGGCAAGAACCCACAGAAAATCACAGAAACAAGGAATTACTTATAGATACTCCTTAAACCTAGACAAGAACCCACAGAAAATCACCAAAAATACGAATAACTCGCATATACACCATCTAACTAAGGTAACAAATCGAAAAAAAGCCAATGAAAAGGAACAACATATGAAAACCTTCAAGACAAAGGAAACATCAACAAAATTGTATGCACAAGATACTGTCGGTGTTGTAAGGCTTATGAATTCATTTAGTCTGTAAATGGTAGCTATAGAGATACATTGATTTGAAAAGTTACAGTATAGCTATATTGTTTATATGAAGTCAAGACGACAGCAACAAAACAAAACAAAAATATACCAAAAATAAGGGCCTGGTTATCAAATTCTACCGTGTCATATTTTTGAAAGAAATTGAAATTTGATCAAGACACATTGGTCCCAAATTTAATGTATTGATTATAAATTGAATTCTATTTATATTTTTCAAAATAAAGATGACGCCCTTGTCATACTATTTGAATTGATATTTAGTCTATGACGACATGTCAATGTTATCTTTTATTATTGAACAATACACAATGATTGGGAGTAGGCTGATTTCCTGCTAATTATGTCAAGTATTGAATACCCCAAAGATTGCATTGTGATGAACGAAGGGAATTTGATAAGTACATGGTTATTATATGTGAAAAATGTTAAATATATCTTTCAGATGCAATTTAAAAACGTCATCTGATTATTTGTGACAGTTTGTGACAATGCATCCATACATTACTATTATCCTTTATATTATCATTGTTGCAACTCAGATAATTAATATTTTAGGCCTCTTATACCAGAAACTGGACTAATCACACGATTTCTGGTCTAAACTATCGATAAGAGAAAAACCACAAAGTGTAAAAATTCAAAAAATTGCAGATAACTAAATCATCAATCAACCGATAACATCTTGATTGGCTTACACCCACATTGTATTGCAAACTCAGAAATAGGATCAAGTTTAGCGGTCAGAATCATTGATTAAAATGGCAAAACGGTTTTTAATAAAGGTACAACTTCCAGGATTTTTGTAAAGGGTCGTATATCCCGAAAAAGGTATAACCACCGAACGGAGCAAGGCTTCATACTTTTTGACGTTTTTTTTTTAAAAATTAAAAACCCCTTTAATATTTCATTTTCACGTACAATTAATAAAGAATAAAAAACTGTAGAATTGGTTTAATAAACTGGGTTGTTATTCACCTCTGGTAATTGTCTTTGATGTGGTTGGTAATTGAATTATTTTTAATTTTTACAATTTTTTTCCTAAAATGGTAAAACTTCTAGTTCTTACTTTTGCAAAAGTTTTGCATCGTTTTTATGTAAATATGATACAACGGCAGTAGAATACCGAAGGAACAAAGGCGTGGAATTTACAAAAACCGAAGTCCAAAGACATGGCCAAAATGAGAACGAAGGAAACATTGACGTTAGACACAGAAAACAATGACGTTAGACAGATACAAAGCACAGAAATAGAAATCACAACATTCAAAACAAAGGTACTCACAGTGGGAACTCCAGTGAAACTGAGAGTGACCGCAGGTGCTCCGGAAGGGTAAGCATATCCTGCTCTGTTAACAGCACACGGTCAGAAAGGCATATTTGATTTTTTTTCTTTTTGTGGTTTTTTTTTTTTTTTTGACATGACTAAAATATGAACAAATGATATCTAATCTGACAGATATTTAAAGGCCAATCGAAATTCAGGCATAACATTTTAAGGGACAAACTTGAAAAAAAAGACAGTCTTTCATTGATGGGAGATATTTGTTTGTATACTTTTACCTCCCTTGAACAATTTATAATCTCCCATGGCAATATTACTGATTTTGTGTTTTATACCAAATTAATACTAAAAATGAAATATAGTATCTCTAAAAGTACATGAAGTAATTGTTAATAATAAAGTTACTGATTTTACATTTTAAAACTAGAATTTGTGATTTTGTAAAAGTCTGTTTGAAATAATCAAAAATATGAATTGCCTTATTTTAGTTATACACAATTCAATTTATAGCAGCTCATACTGTCACCAATGTCAATACCTAAAACGTTATGTTTTTTTTTTTGTTTGTTTGTTTGTTTGTTTTGGGGGGTCTTTTTTGCTGCCTTTAGGCGTCAATCTGTAAGATAAGAGGTTCTAATATGACTCTCTTATTTGATTGATTGATATGGGATTTAACGTCACTTTCAGCAGTATTTCAGCTATCTCATGACGGTCAGATTTAGTGGAAGAGGAAGCCGGAGTGCCCGGAGAGAACCACCGACCTTGGGCAGGAAACTAACATACCTTATCACTTACGATTGTAAGTCGAGTGCAACCTTTTTTGTAATGTACAAAGTGGGGCGCGAACTCACACCGCAGCGGTGATAGACCACAGTGGTTGTATAGGTAGTAGAACTACCTTAACCACTCGGCCACCCAGGCCCCTTTAAATAATGAATCATCCAAAAAAGCCACATCAAATAATGACAATAATAGAAAATTTAATTTACAACAGTTACTGACTTTAAGACACGGAACTGGAATTGACATAACCTTAACCTAGCAACGAATGTCTTGTTGTTATGAAATCTTATCGTTGTTGCATATCATTCTTTACAATTAAATGTAAAATTTTTAATTTTTCATGTAAATAGAATTATAAATATGAGTTTTATTCCCTTTCTTTTCTTTTGTTTTTGTTTTTTTTTTTTTTTTTTTTTTTTTTTTTTTTTTTTTTTTTTGTTTTTTTTTTGGCTTCAAAGATAACATTACTATGTAGTCATATAAATCAGAAATACAACCACCTCACACTTATACCCGCTTCGATTTTAAAATATCCATATTTATATTTTTATAACAGATTATTTGTATTAAAACAATGAATATAGATTTCTCTATGTCCATTTATGTGTGTTTGTATGCAGTTTACCGACATCTTTCAATTATAGTGTCAAACCCAATATTGCTCTCTAAGAGCTTCAAATGTTGAATATATTAGAATCGAAATAGATTATTGTAATTGGGCTCTATGCGAATAAGAACATGGTCAGACCTTATATTTGTCTTCATTGTATACCTCGCTATCGCTCGGTATAAAATATTAACAAATATAAGGTCTGACCATGTTCTAATTCGCATAGAGCCCGCTTGCAATAATCTATTTCTGACATAGGCAATAAAATTGGTCTAATAATGTTACACTTGAAGAACTGTAAAAGACTGGTAAACGCCCATTACTATAGCCCCTCACCCCGGATCAACCACTCACCAACCGTAAATATCAACAATTTTAACCCTTTATTTGTCAATACGATACATTTTTTTTGACATTTGGGTCCCCTTAAACAACTGCAAAAAATATTGCTCATGTTATTTTGTGTTATTTTCTGGTAAACTCGCAGCATAAAACTATTTTAATCAAAAGATGCTTTTTTGGTAAAGGTATTGAAAGTTAATTATATGTTAGAAAATCATGTCAAATACGTTCTTAAACAATAAGTTGGAAGATGCTATACTCTCTCAGTAATGTTTTTATTTTGGGTATTCATATGCCAGTAGCAGAAGATTTATAAATTTTACACTTGGACTGTTTCGTTGTACATCAAGACAAAGAAGTTTAAAGTGGTAATTCAATACTACTGTGTTCAATACTAAGAAAAAACGAAATGGAGTCAACAATTAGTGTGAAAAACTTCCAAGATGTTGATTTTTTTCGGCCAATATTAGTTTCCTCTCTCATTGTCGGTTTGTTACTAACAATTCCACTGGTGTATCATTGAATTATTCTATGTACAGTTACATTGTAAGATACTCTGCAAATGCCCCAATGGTTTTATTAGATATACAGACCTGAATTGATTTGTTTTAAGCAGGAATAAATTTTAAATATAAATTAGTGTAAAAATATTAATAGTATAAAACTACGCAATAAATTACTACTAGTAGTACAAAATACAAACGTGATGGCATAAACACATTTTCTTAGTGACTATCCTCTAGACTTGTTGATAACGTCGTGTTAAGGTTTACATTTTGTACTTGGTTCACTTTCCTCTTTATTGGAAGCATATTACTTGTGGTTGTTAATTAACTGGAAAGTTTCAAGTTAAAGCTGACTTGAAGATGCCAGAATGAAACGCATTAAACATAAATAGCTAATTTTACATTTACGTAATGGAGTTTACTTCTTCTAGACATTCAGCATTCACTAAATTTTTTACTCATTTTTAATGAATAACAAAATACAGAAGTTAATTGTTAATTTAGAGTCTGCATATGCGCATTTCGACAACTTATGTCTCTTCAGTGCTGATCAAACAAAACATTTGGAAATCCATATACTTAAATATGTGTAAAATCTGAGAGAGAACAAATTACAAATAGAGTCTAAATAGTAATGAAGTAACATTAAAAATAAGTTAGAAAACTGTATAAATTAAAATAATCATTACCAATTATTTTAGACATGACAAGACAATACTTTTACTTTTACACAAAGATTTAATTAAAAATATAAATACCATTTCACTTCGAAGTTTTTCCATAGCAACACCAAGTGTGGACTTTTTTCGTTCTTCCGTTGGAACAGGAGATAGTCTTTGTTTCACATTTTCGGCCGTTTCCATTCGTTTCTGATAAAATTCCCTGCATTTGTTCGACAATTCTATGCCTTCTGTATATTTGTCCATTTCGTGATCTTCAAAGTGTGATTCCATATTCTAAATAAAGTTAATTTAAGCCAGTGGCTTTCGTTCAATATTCTATTTTAAATTCGCGTAATTTCAAGTTCCGGAGAACTTTCGTCTATCGCATTTACCTTCTAACTGAGGTAAACTACCTTCTACGTAGGTTTATATATTTAGATATAGATATTTAAAAGTGGAACTTTGCGGATGAGTCACTTATAAGATGAATAGATCTATAATTATTTATTCCTGTGAATTATTGTTAATTAATTGTGTTATAATATGTATTTTGATAAGGCACATAATAACTTTATAGTATTGATAAATTAAATAGTCTTGACATTTGATTTGAACTTGGATTGATCACATTGTTAGTGCGGATTTTACCCCATTAGAAGAGCATTGAGGATTCTGTAGGTGATTTTTCGGACGGATAAGTCTGATTTAGGAAATAGTGTCCAAGTTCGTAATGTCATTACTACCAAGTATCACAATATTTATCTTATTAATCAACCTATCCCTAACACTTGTATAAAGTCTAACAAAAGAAAGGTAATTACCTGTCAACATCTCCATACCATATCCCGTCAAAGGGTGAACAATTACGAAAGAAACTTTGTTTGAAGCAAGAAAAACATCAATAACAGAATACTGAAGAAATTCAAAGTCCCAAAAATATCTTATCTTTTAACAATTTTTTTTGTAGCAAAATAAAGAATCAGTAGATGGCTTAAAATTCTTAGCTGGATGGATGTGGTCAATCAACCACGTTGCGATTTCCCATTGCAACAACACGAAAAGGGGATATATCCCGTGACACACGTACGTAGTGACATGGCATGTTATTGCGGCAATCGGGTATATTATCGATATCACCATTTCAAACGCAACCTTTTATTTTTTAAAACATTATACATTTTCCCTTGACGTTTTTCCAATGCTGAGTTGTTTTGATATGCTAAAATGTTGAAAGTAAGTTAGAACGGAACCATCAGTCTAAGAACGTATAATCCAAAGACAATGGCCACATTGGAAACACCAAGACACGAGTACGACATAAAATATGGACAACAATGATACAATAGAAAACCATGTGATAGATCAGGCAGAGTAAGCATCCCATCCCCAGCTTCTTATAAGACACTTGCCGTGTTGAAAATGTCATTTCCAGTAGTAAAGGAAAATCCGGTAGAGGAAAAAGCAACTTATCTGTAAAGGGAAATATCTTTTATATGGGAAACAGATATCCCATAGCGGTCCACAAGAGCGTGGTGTCGACCGTAAAACTTTAATAGTGAAGACGTTATAGGAAAGATACACTTGTGTAAGTAGCAATTTTGTGAACAACCAAACTGTGGCATATCAAGGTAGTCACTATATCGACTATTTTAGGTAGTGCATGTCACTAGAGAATATATAACAGAGAATACAGAAGGAACAAAGGAGTAGTATTTAAAAAAAAATCTGAAGTCCAAAGACATGGCAAAAACGACAACATCGAAAACAATGACGTTAGACAGCTACAAAACCCAGATATATAAACACAACATTCAAAACCAAGGCACTCCAGTGTGAACTCCAAAGCAACTGAGAGTGACATCAGGTGCTCAGGAAGGCTAAGCATGTTCTGCTCTGTTAAAAGCACCCGTCACACGGTTAGTGAGGCAAATTTGTTTTTTGAAAGGTTTCTTTGATAGCTGATTGGTTAATGTCATTTTCTAAACCTGAGACGTAATCAATTAAAAATCCACGGTACGTGTTACTTCTCTAACCTTCAAACAGTACCATGATAAGACTTTGAAAAGTTTTTGCTATTTTTTTTTATTATTTAAATATTTCCAAGAATAAAATGGTTCCACAACATCACTAACGACGACAAAACTAAAATTTAACACTATGATATACGAGACAATACAGAAAGCTAAAGCACTAACAGTGTGAACTCCCTTAAATTCGAGAGCGACTTTCAGTTGGTCCGAAAGGGCATGTCCTTCTCTGTTAACAGCATCCGTCACACTGTAAGTGGGTCAATCTAGGAAAAAAAGTAAAAATCGTTATAGTCAAATTCGGGAAGACGTGAATCTAGCTGAAAATTTCCGCTTTCATTTGGGTCACTTGACATGTCATATTACCTTTCAATGATGTTACGGTGACGACCATAGAATTTCTTGACGGGCTGAACAAATCCCCGACTTGTTCCTTCGGTATTCTACTGCCGTTGTTAAGCAACTTTTGGAAAAGTGTTTTTGCTCTATTCACAAAAACCACTGTACAAACTACATGTTAGACTGTAACTAATCAACTGTGTCAGTATATCAGTAGTTTCTTTAGTTTTAAGCTAATTGGGATAGATTTGATGTAAATATTCCGCAAATTTTGGATTATTAAGCGAAAGTGCATCATCTATGTAGCGGAAGCTGAAATTAAAGGACTTGGTTTAGTTTTCTTTTTGTTAGCCCTTGTAAAAACTTGGCTTAATACGAGTAAAGGAAAATATCTGCTAAAAATAGCGCACAGTTAGTTCCCACATGATTCCCTATTGTCTGTTGGAAAAATTGACCTCAGAAATCGACAAAAAAATTGTCAATCATAAATTCTAACATCTTGATTTCGTCACTCTGAATGTACTTTTTATTTCGATATTTTTGGTAATGATTACTTCTTTTTAGACAAATTTTGGATTATGGTTTTCCATATCATTTGATTTTAATGCTGCTGCTGATTGAAACACGTGTACAGCATAACGAAATTCACAGCTTTTATGCAACTTCGGTATTTTTTGTATTTTGTCTTGCCCTACTACTAAAAAGGTGTATCTGCGTTCTCCATTACTAGTGCAGAAACATTAATGTATTAAATCTGTAATTACCGTTTTCAGTTTATTGTGTGGCAGGGTCGAATAAAGAGTAAAAACATCAAAAGTTTGAATGCTATGGCAATGGGTGAGACTGATTGGGGGTAGCTAATCAAGCAGATTTTAGAATTTTCAAGAATCAACACCGCTCCTTGAGTAAGCTTTATTACAGTAACTTTTCAGGCCATCTCAGACTTCGGCCAACAAGGAAGTGAGGAGCTTTGAAATGAGATTAGTGCTGCATCTGGACGACCCTGCATTGAATCTCTGTTTGTATGGCTTCTTATTAAGTTTTGGTACCCAGTAGATGTAAGGGAGTTTATTGTTTTCATCATCATGGTCGATGCCAAAGGATGCTAAAACTGAAGTGTGTTTTAAAACAATTTTGTCGCTTGATATTATAGTAAGTATTTTTCCAGATGAACTGTCGATGCCTTCTCCTTCAAAAGGCAGTCGAGATAGTGTTTCTTACACAAACGGTATGATGTTAGAAGCTTTGTCTGCAGGTACAACGACGTAATTTTCATGGAGGTTGGTCAGAGTTTTTACCACGACGGGATCTTCAAATATACTGGGCTTTCTGGATTACATTGTTTTCAAGCACCGGAGGCGATTTACAATTAATGACTTTATGGACCTGATCCCGTCAGACAATGTCTCAACGTCCTTTTTCTCTTTCTTTGCCCACTTCTTAGCATAGTCATCAACTGCATCAATCAAAGACTTGAAGTTGTACTTAAAGCTGATGTGGTGGGGTTCACGGAATTTTAGGACCTTTTAGAGGATATCTCATAGTTTGAGGTTGTATACGATATCAAGGTCATTAGTTATAACGTGTCCAGTCGGACTTTAAATGAATAGGGAAGAGGAGCAAGCGCAACCAGGTGGTGTGGCTTTTAAATTTGGAAGTCATGTAATACCCGTTTTTAATCGAAAATGGTACTTACAATTGCAGTGTAGGAATACTAGTTAAGTGGAACTGATTGTTCTTTGAAGTAAGGTGGAATGTTTGGCGTTACTGTTTTGCAGTATAGAATGTTAGCGTTAGCAAGATTTATAGCGTCTAAGCCTTTAAGCAATTCACAGCAACACATCACTGCACAAAAACTTTTATATCCACATAACAATTTCACAGTCTCTAGGATGTTATTACTATCTGAATGACATTTGCGTACCAATCAATTTGGTCTTGAAACTGTATACATATTAACCCTTTCAAATACCAAAATACCGAAGTCACTGTAAATTTAATTTCTGCATATGCGCATTTCGACAACTTACGTCTCATAAGTGCAGATAAAATAAAAACATTTGGAAATCCATATACCGAAACGTGTGTAAAATCTGATAGAGAACAAATTATCAATAGAATCTAAATAGGGAAGCCAAAAACCAGCTAAGGACAGAGCTATGTAAGAGGGAGATACTCCTTAGTTTTAAACAAAATTTTCTTAAATTTAGATATTGCAATTTTCCAATTGTAAGTTTATTTTGGTTCTTTGGGTGCGATGCAATATATTTTACATAAATTGTTTCACCAGTTGGTCTAAAAAGCTACTGCGAAAAAGCCTATTCCACGAGCGGCGTGAATCAGATGTGGATTCTTAAAAATTCCAAAGATCTCCTTGAACAGCTCTCCTCAAACAGTCTCACATACTGCAATGGCATTCAAACTTTTGATTTTTCTACCCTTTATACAACTCTTCCCCTTAATAAACTTAAAACAGTAATTTCCGATCTGATACATCAATGTTTCTGTACCAAAAACGGAGAACGCAGGTATTCCTATCTGGTAATAGGAAAAGATAAAACATATTTTGTAAAGAACCACACTGAGTCAAACAAGAAATACAGTGAAAACAAGAGCTGTCGCCGTATGGCAGCCAAAGATACCCCCCGCTTATTGAACCCTGAATCGATATGGTAAATGCAAAATTAAGTTGGTGTGGACACAATACAGGTGCGGACACAGTACAAGTGTGGACACAATTACAAGTATGGACACAATGATATAATCTTCAAGAAAAAACCTTTCCCAAGGGTTCCAATGAAAACACTCTGTCTAAATCAGACAAATATAAAATTCGCCTTTTTCAGCCTATTTGACATTTTACACATCTACACATAGTGTTCCTCCTTTGTCTAAAGTTTCATTCAAATCCTTCAAGAGGATTAAGAGGAGTTGTGCTTAAGAGGTAACCCATACATGGGAAATCAATGAAAACTCAAAGTTGAATTATCTCCCCTTCCTGGTTTCGGACAATAATTATATTCCTTCATGCACATCTCCATATAGTGTCCTTCCTTTGAATAAAGTTTCATCAAAATCCTTCGAGTGGTTTGAGAGGAGGCGCTTACGAGAAGTGTGGACAGACGGACAGACAGGGTGATTCCTATATACCCCCAAACTTTGTTTGCGGGGGGTATAATGACGTGATTAAGATGCTTGAATTTTTGGTCGACAACATTTTTGTTGAATGTGGAGGCCGTGTTTTTTAACAGACAATAGGGATTCCTATGGGAACAAATTGTGCGCCACTTTTAGCTGACCTATTCCTTTTTTCGTATGAAGCAAAGTTTTTACAAGAGCTGATACAACAGAAACAAAAACAACTAGCCCAGACTTTTAATTTCAGCTTCAGATATATAGACGATGTACTTTCTCTTAATAACCCAAGATTTAAAGAATATTTACATCGTATCTACCCCAATGAACTTGAAATTAAAGAAACAACCGATACACCCGATTCTGCTTCATACCTTGAACTTTTGTTATACATTGACGAACATGAACGTCTGAAATCTAGATTATATGACAAACGTGATGATTTTGACTTTCCAATTGTGATCTTTCCCTTTCTCTGCAGCAATATACCTGCATCCCCAGCATATGGAGTATATATTTCACAATTAATTCGTTACTGTAAAGCGTGCAGTACATATGGTAGCTTTGTGGAAAGAGCAAGGGCACTGTCACAAAAACTGCTGAGTCAGGGATATGTTCAGCCTTTGTTGCTTTCGTCCCTTCAGAAATTCTATGGCCGTCACTACGACATCATAAATAGATATGAAATGTCAGTGTCACAAATAAAAACTGACATTTCAGCTAGATTCGCATCTTTCCGGATTTGACATTACCGGTTTTGACTTTACCCTGGATTGACCCACTGACAGTGTGACGGGTGCTGTGCACAGAGCGGGACATGCCTACCCTTCCGGAGCACCTGATGTCACTCTTGTTTATTGAGATTTCACACTGTTAGTGCTTTAGTTTTTTTGTGCTGTATATGTAATGTTCGTGTGTTTTGTGGGCATGTGGTGTCTTTGGTCTTCCGTCTTTTGGTGTTCTTGCTTTTGCCT
>MJUU01065695.1:71795-100034 GCA_002080025.1 Modiolus philippinarum
TTTGTTCCTTCGGTATTCTACTGCCGTTGTCCAATAGTCAGACTTGTCTGACATGAAAATTTACCTAGCGATTAATAGAAATTTACTGTTTTTTTCTTCAAAATTCTTACCCCTCAAAAATACTACAGCTTCATTCCGTGTATGGCACTCGATGGATGTCTTTAGTACTGGATTTGGCTTCCTATTTCGATATTTTTGGTATTGAGTACTTCTTTTTTGGCTATTTTTGGATTATAGTTTTCCATATTGTTTGATTTAAATGCTGCTGATGAGAGGTTACTCCTTGAAACACATGTACAGCATAAATTAATTTACTGTTATTATGCAACTTTGGTATTTTTGTATTTTGAAACCATTGGACCGATTCCACTGTTGATGGACCTGAGGTCCCCGAGGGTATTCACCAGTCAAAAATTCAAACTTGTCTGACATGAAAATTTACCTACCGATTTATAGAAATTTGCTGGTTTTTTTTTTCTCAAATTCTAACCCCTCAAAAATACTACGGCTTCATTCCGTGTATGGCACTCGATGGATGTCCTAAGTACTGGATTTGGCTTCCTGTTTCGATATTTTTGGTATTGAGTACTTCTTTTCTGGCTCTTCTTGGATTTTGGCTTTCCATATTGTTTAATCTTAATGCTGCTGATGAGAGATACTCCTTCAAAACACGTGTACAGCATAACTAAATTGACTGTTATTATGCAACTTTGGTATTTTTGTATTTTCAAAGGGTAATTTTATTAGCTGGATTTAGATGTATGAAATGTAATCAAATCAATGTTGTAATCTTAAGGTACATTACACATGGCTTTTTGAATTTTTAAGGGGGAACACCTCTCTCTCCCAACATATTGAAAATTCCGAGACTGGAAACTTTTTTCCAATTGTTTTAGACAACCTCTCTGTAAAGTTTCATCCAATTCAAATCACTAAGAAATTTACAAACTTATTTTCTGTGTACATGGCATCTTAGAAATAGTCTTGTACAATTACACATTGATGTCTATGTTCCTGTAAAGTTTCTCGAGTTTCGATGACTTTTGCTTTTTTTTTCAGGTGTCCATTGCGACGATCTCCGATTTTGAAAATTCATTGAATAGCACTCGAGTTTTCATCGGCCTGAAAATTCCAAGACTGGAAACCAATTTCCACTAAACAACTTGAACACATCAAATCTAAGAACTTTTATGGTTTGTTATGACGACGGTTGTCATTTTGAAAATTCTTGCACACCAAATCGTTGGTATTAATGTTACTTTATAGTTTCATTGCAATTGGATGAGTGATGCTGAAAACTGTTTTGGTTGAAGTACAAGATGCCCCCCCCCCTTAAAACAAAAGAGCAAGCAAACGTTTGCAATTCACACCACTTTTAATTTCTGTTGTTTGCATTTAAAAATACTTCTGAGGATAATATACACAAGTATTTCTAATCTCTTTATCCAGGTTGCAATATACTAGTTTGTATTATCAGTGAGAAATTGGGACGAAAAGCAGACTTCTTTCAAGTGCGAATCAAGTAAGTCTTCATTACTGTAGAAGGCAAATAAAGCTTGTTTCTAATAGTAGACATTTAGTATTAGGGTATTCATATTTGTAATGCGACTTTGTTCTGATGAGGGCTTTCTTGAAGTACCATAGTTGTAGACATTTTGACCTTAGCATTGCCTTGAACATAACCCTGCTTCTAGAAAATATTCTCTATGTGGTAGGGAGTTCATATTTGGCATTTGAATTCTTAATATAACATTTAAAATTTTTCAAACCATTAAAGTTATAAAAATATATAGCTTTTAATTTCAATTACTATTTTCTAAATTTATGTAAATTCTAAAACCGAAGGATTAACTCCCACCATCGTAGTTTTGTCCTTAGCTATATCTGATATTACTGATTATTCGGATTTCGTTTGGTTTTATGCATTTAAACATTTTTTGAAATTATGAATTTCCTTTGTTTGGGTTCTAGTGCTGCTGATGAGGAATAAATTTCCGAAATGGCCATTCAGCTCATTAAAATTATTGCAGTTGGAGTTAACATATGTGTTATGGTCTCATGTTCATTTACTCCATATCCTTTCGTAAAATATTTAGTAGTGTATTGAGGTCACTATAATCCACGGCAACTGACAACTCTTGCTTACTTTGTTATATCTTGTTTATTAACGAAGTTACTTTTTGTCTGTCCATTCAACTCTATTGTATTTTACAGATATGCCAAATATGCAGGTTGCACAATGAAAACTCTGGACATGATTTTCATATTATATGATAGCAATGCAAAAACTATTTCTACATATATTTTCTTAATTACAGTATAAAAACATTGACATCATTATCAAAAACCAGCTGATTTTAGTTATCAAACTTGCAAGGAATCGTTAGAAACATTCCGATCCTGGTTGTTACAGGTAAGATGCTATTAAATGTTATAGAGAGTAAGAGATTATCTAAATAATGATATTGAATAAAAGCACACAATACTATAACACATGTGGTAATTCGCCATGAAATTAAGTACAGTTCTAGGACGTCGATCTTGACTGTGTTCAAAGAGAGATAACACAAGCAAATGAACATAGCGGAAGTTTTAGGTATATTATGATACCTGCCACGTTGTGTTTAGATATAATGTAATTATTGTTTATATTACATATCAACTACAGACGGTCTAAACACCGAAAATGGCCAGGGCATATTCTATCGTACATTACCGATAGGCTCAACTTTTTTTTCTCTGACAGTTGTTCCTGTGGTATCTTATTGACTTGTAGTTCAGTATCAAAAACTATCTGGAAAAGGTCGTAATCATGATTAATACCTTGTATCAATTCTTCAGTTGTTGACCAATGGCTCACCAGGAAGAAAATATGGAAATGAAGGGAATATTGCCAGATAAAGAAAAAATATGTAAGAGCAAATTTGAAATGAATTACGTCTAATGTCTTGACTACCATGGAGGGGGAGGTTTCGCTAGCCATAAAACCAGTTTAACCCACCATTTCTTTTGAAATGCCTGTACCAAGTCAGGACCATTGCGGTCGACAAATTTGCCGGTGGTTTCCACCTGATTTGTCTTTTTGTCTCATGGACTTCGGCTCTTGGCCATTCTTCGGTATTTTTCTAATTACCCCCCATTGACTACCATTGCAGTATAAATCCTGTGCGATTATAGGGTCTGTAAGTCTCGTCATGTGACACGGAGAAATCACGATAAAATTGAGATTTGAAATCGTTTCCCGCCAAAATATGACGTTGCGGGATTATGACGTCCAAATTTTTTGCTTGAAACGTCATATTGTTCTGTTAAAAATGCAACTTCCGGGTACAAATTATTTACTAGTAGTACCCGGAAGTTCCAAAATTGAACGAGACTTACAGACCCTATTAGTTCCAAAGACTATGCCTGAAAGCCAAAGAGTTATTTAGACCAGATGACGAAAGGTAATTATTGAATTGTGGTAATAACAAAATTACCGAGCAGGGTTGTCAAGATAAATCATACTATCCGATTATTGTCACACAAAGAGTTCCCTTGTAAATTGTTACAATTTTTTAAATGTTCTGCACTGCAGCTAATGTCCTCTTGTGTTCAACATGATAATCATCGAAGTGTTTTTTATCTCCCCATATGAAGTGCTCAGACATGTTTGGTGAATACTTGCTGGCAGGCGGGCTACGTCCATAAACTTCAGCAACAATTCGTATAAAGTGAGATGCGTTTCCACAACATAAGCCTACATACTGCACTCCAAGTTCTTTGGCTTCTTGTGCAAATTTTCTTATTTGGGTTCTGCTGCAGTAAAATGCTGTAAGATCCTCTGGAAAAGCTTTTAAACCTAAAATGAAAAATGGAATTCTATAAAATATCTAAAATAACGAATTGGCATTTGGTGAAATATCAAATGACAATTTTTTTAATATCAAAATGTTAATACGGAAAAATTAAGCCACATTTCCGCTAATCGTTTTTATCTCGTTCTTGTCATTCTAGTATTTTTTATAAAAATAAATGAAGATATTTATCCAGTAAATACACTGACATTTAATTTGACCTTTCAGCACTAGACATGTCTCCGGACGAGGTTACATTTGAAATACCATAAAATAACAAGGAAAGGATATAATGTAAATGCTGTTCTTCATCCTGAAAACACCACCAGACCTTCAACAATGAGTTTTGCTCATACCTCATTGTAAGTTCAAGACGGCCCCTAGCACCGGTTTGAGTAAAATTCATTGCTAACTACCAAGCAACGCTACATCCATGCTGTTTATTATCCATGAATGCGGGGTTGTCAAAAGTAATAAAATTGATTGGCAAAGTATTGTCATTTTCCCTCCTTTCAAGATTGTTGTCATGGAGTTAGTAGTCTACCTGTATTTGGTTTTATTCATATGTTTATTATACTATGTTGAAACGGAACTAAAAAGGGGGAGGTTTGGGTACCCAAAAACCAGTTTAACCCCTTTCTGATGGCTTTTGCTAGTGCCGGTACCAAGTCCGGCTGTCTCAAGTTCCTATCGTTGTTTACGTTTGTCTTTTGTCTTATTTGTGTTTTTTCCTGTGTAGTTCCCTGGCAGATTGTGGCATGTGATTGTAATCTTCAGCCATTGTAGATGTTTCCTGTTACCCATCTTTTTAACAATCACAACATATATACAACCATAGGGCACTCATCGAGTCAACTCCAAAAAACTTTTCATTATAATACAGTGAGATGTGAGCACTATAAATGGCACTAATATGCTCCTGTAATAAACAGAATGGTCAGAATAACATTTGGAGATACAAAAAATAAAATGCCAAAGTTAGAAAAATATGATAGTGTATTCATATGAAACATTCTCTAAAAACAAATACACTATAAGTGACATATATATACTGTATAGGGCTTTATATTCGCGGTACGAAATTGTCGCGGTTTTCAGTGTTGGCTTTACTTGCGGGGTTTTATTTTCGCGGATTTTTTTCAAAATCATTATGTTCATTTATATTCAGGTTTGCAGTTAAATATTCGCGGGTATAAAATTTCCCGCTTATCGTTTAAAACGCGAATAGCGCGAAAATTAATACCCCGCGAAATATAACAACCATACAGTAGATAAGTAATGAACGGATATGGAGTAAATCCACATTTGACAAAGTCTCTACGAATAAAAATGTACATTTAATTCATCTTCAAGTCATTACGAGGCCTTCAACAAGCTTTGCTCATACCATATAGTAAGTTCAAGACGACCCCTAGCACCGGTTTGAGCAGACGTCTTTGCTAGATGTCGAACAACGCTACAACCATGCTGTTCGTTATCCATGAATGTGGGTTTTTCAACAAACATAAAATTAACTTCTAAAGTGTTCTTACAACCGCTGTTATCCGCCACCCGGCTGAAAACTAATAGAAAACATTCACAACATATAAACAACTGTAAACCTTCAACGTTAATTTTCTTCGTTTTGTCAGATATCACAGTCTTGTCAGCCCTTTTTAGGTCAAGGTCAAAGATATAAAAAGACGATTAATGTTAAATTGTACCAAAAACATTTTCATTATGAATAGTTTTAATATCGGGTGCAACCACAGACATTATCTGAGGACGACTCTGTATAAAAATGTTACCTAACCGTTTAAAACTTACAACCCTTCATAAACGAAAGTCCGTGCACAATGGGAGTACTTTGCTTTCTATTCCTTAACACCACTCTTTTTAGTGTTCGTAAGTAGCTGAATTTAAAGCTTTAGTTCCACTCCTGTCAATCGAACATCCTTATTCAAAAATGTCTAAATACTTTTCCCATACCCCAATTTTAATATTTCCTATCTTGATATAGCTTAAATGTTGTGGACTGTCCAAAGGGCGTAAGCAGTACTTAATTAATTAATGTAACAATGCTTAATATCTTATTTCATGGGGGAAGGGGTCCAAGACAGATAATTCATATCTATCATGAGACAACGCCTAAATTCGATACGTCTACAATGCAGAACTAAGATGATAGATATCATGTAATTGTAATTTACTTAGAATACAAGACAGCAAAGCACAAGCAAATAGCAAATGTAATGTATTAGTTACGGAAACATAATATTAATGCAAAAATATAATTTGACGAACAATCTAATAGTTACCTGTCTCGGGATTTGTTATTGACTGAAAAACTGGTTCTTTTGCAGTTGTTCTATACGGAACGGGTAAAACTGCTAACGGCCCCTATTTTAGCAAAGTATAAGATGTTAAGAGCAAAATACAAAAAACACCGAAGGAGCATAAAACAGTAAATTTCGTTATGCTGTACATGTGTTTCAAGAAGTAACCTCTCATAATATACCTTTTAAGAAGATATGCATTTTCAGCTACATAAATAGCCGTATTCTTACAATGGTGATGACATCAGCCTTTTAGACGTGCAAAGCGTTTTCGTAGTTTTCGAACAATAACTTATCAATAAACACTTTTAAGAATAGTCTTTAATACTGGATTCTTTATGTTTAGGTTCTTTGACCCTGCGTTTATGCAATTTTTTGCCCTTGTTAATTTATTTGTTACTTTAGGATTCTTTAGCTATTTATTTTTTTAAATGTTGGTCTTCCAAATGTCTTGCTTTATCTGTTTTAGTAATATAAATTGGCATAATGCCCTTTGAAAGAACTATATTTACTGTAAAGATGGTGTTTTGTTTTAATTTGGATTCAGTTGTTCCAAAAGTATTCATCAAAAATTAATGTAGAATTAACATTAACTAGTGTTCATCCAAAAAATACATCAAATGTATTCAAGATTCCAAAATATTCAAGAATCGTAGAATTTCAAGAACAATACCTTGTATGTTTCCCGAATTTTCTTAATTAAAGGAATCATAGTTGATGGTCCTAGTCCACAGTTCATGCCAACAACATCAGCACCAGAATCGTGCAACTTGCTCAATGCTTCAGCGTATGAGAGTCCGTCCATTGTTTTGTCAGACCCATGGGAAATGAATGATACTACTGCTGGCACTGCAAATACAATAATTAACGTCATTTTAGTGGATCTTATTTATTTTGTCATTTGTTCTCTCGTACGTCTTTTGATTATAAGCTTTGATCTGATAGCACTGACGAGACAGTAATTTAGGCATTAATTATGTCTTGCCTCTCAAGGGGGGAGACATATTGGTTTTTTGTTCTGTTTTTTTTTCGTCTGTCGTCCGTCCGTCCGTCAGTCTATCCGTCAGTCCGTCTGTCACAAAATTTGTGTAAGCCAATTATCCTCCATCTTTGATCGGATTTCAACCAAACTTCACAGGATTGGTGACCTTCATGCTTAGTTGTGCATATAATCTCGCTGGATTGATTAGCTAATTTGTGGGAGTTATGCTCCTTTTTGTCATAGAATTTTGAATATCAATTTTCCCACAACTTTCATTGGATTTCAACCAAAATGTAGTAATATTCAAATGCAATGGCAACATATAAACAGATCATCACCAATAAGATATGTATCGGGGAAGACATTCGTTTTTGTATCAAAAACACACATCTAGTTATTTATATTTTGGTATAAAGTATTTTCACTAAATAAGCACAGTCTCGGTGAATAGTCGCATCCTATATTTCCAAGTCAAATATAAGACACTATAGCAACAGAAAGGCGAGCTTCAAAAATATAGCTGGTTCTCGCAATCGTAATGATTTCAAATTTACTATTGTGAAACTCGAAGTCCCTGAATGGTAATATCCTTTTTATGCCCCCTGCATGTGTATTTCTTGAGATACCACGTGCGTGCGAAAGCAACCTCCCAGTGTTTATTTCTAAACAGAAAACTATTCCGTGGACACAGGGACGAAAGCTTGAAATTGACTCTCTGAATGTTTATATTGCAATAACTTTCTAGCATAGTTAGCTCTCTTAGGAACTCTTTGTTTTTTACCTTTGGCAAAAAATGATAAGAATGCACTCATTTTTATCAAGTAAAGATTAAATATTAATATATGTTAATATTGATGAGTTGAAAAAGTTGTGGAAAAGCATTGGTATTTCTTTTTGACAAATGTTGACCGCTAAAACGTTAAAATAACAACAATGGAAACATTTTGAGGATTCCAATAGAAAAAGAAAATAAAACGACGGATTCTGAATATACATGAGATTCCCAGATAGGTATTGTTGTGTTTTGCTGTAACTAATTTAGATAAAGAATACAAGAATATTTACATTGTCATCATTCCATGTGCAAATATCAGAAGAAAAGTTTTCAATTCTTCATTTTTCACGTTAAGGTTTTCAACAAAATACAAATCCACATAACCTACTGTAATAATATCGACTAAAGCAACATTCTGGTTGGCTTGTGGTAGTAGTAGACGTGATATAATTGAGATAATATAACTTTACTTATGCAGTGATGCCAGTGGACTTCGATGTTTGTGGCCATCGCTTCCATTGTTCCTTCGGTATTCTACTGCCGTTATTTTATTCAATGATGCCATCAAATTTAATCATGTATCATGCATTAATCTGCTTTTTAATAATCTAGGATCAAATTCTTGGAGGCCTGGGTGGCCGAGAGGTTAAGGTAGTTCTACTACCTATACAACCACTGTAGTCTACAACCACTGCGGTATGAGTTCGCGGCCTATTTTGTACATTACAAAAAGGGTGCACTCGACTTAAAATAGTAAGTGATAAGGCTTGTCAGTTACCTGTCCAAGGCCGGTGGTTCTCTACGCTCTGGCTTCCCCCACCACTTAAACTGATCGCCATGAGAAAGTGACGTTAAACCCCATATCAATTAATCAATGAATCAAATTCTGAAATTTGCCTTCATCTGAATTATAAAAAATATTTAGATCATAGGGACTTGATATGAATCAGTAATACCAATCAAGCTAAAGCCTTAGTATCCAACTTCTAGCGAATAAGAAAATACCAAGGTTACTGAAATTCCTTCAGATGGCAATTTCGACAACTTCCTCATCTTCAGCCAATATCGAATCAAAACACTAGGAAAACCATATTTAAAATGGAAACTATGTAAATGAAATAAAAGGGACAACAGGAAACCCTACGAAGGCTTAAAATTAAAATTACATGCCACAATCTGTTAGGGAACTACACAGAAAAACAAAAATAAGACAAAAGACAAACGTAAGCAACGATAGGAACTCGGGACAGCCGAACTTGGTACCAGCACTAGCAAAAGCCAGCGGTATGGTTAAACTGGTTTATCTGTCCCGTTTAAACATACGAATAAAACCAACACAGATAGACTACTAACTCCATGTCCACAATCTTAAAAGGAGAGAATATCACAATACGTAATTTTGAAAAAAGGGTCAAGGGGGTGCTCGCCGCTAATCTGCCGGCTAGCTAAAGGACCCTAGTCTGCTGGTAAAGCACTGTCGCACTACGGAAGAAAAATCAAACTCAAAACTTCCCGCAGGATATGGTCAAGAATCATATATTTCCGTAGACATCGGCAGGATCAGTGAGAGGCCAATATGTATTTAAAATTTTCAGGTCTAAATCTCAAAGCTAATTTAGATCTCAAAGCTAATTTTAACGGATGCAAGCAGAGTATCTTGTCAATAACCCCAATTACGTAAAGAATGTAGGTAACGTCCCAGTTTTTCTGGATTTTTAATCAGTTTCTGGCATTTTTTTACATAACCGTAAAATGCCCTAAGTAATAAGCTGTTTACGAGTAACGCCATATTTAGATATCAGATATTCATATCTATTATAAAACTTCTTAAAGGTATTCAACAGCTTATGAAATCGGTAACCCTGTTGTTAAAGTTTTGCTGTGATAGTAAGGTTACGTTCATTAAAATCTTCAAGAGTAGAACAAACACGTGCGTATCTTACTAGTTGAGAAATGTACACCCAGTATGATGGAGCTTGAGGGATGTCACCGTCAAGAAAAAGGAAATCAGTAATAATACCTTTTACCATATATTTTAGTTTTCATTTAACCAGCGTCACTAATGATATTTAGATCCAAAAAGGGCAGTATTTTGAATCATTGTTAGTTTTATTTAATTTCAGTTTTTTTATGGTAACTAATGTCTACATTATCTAAAAATTGGGATGGTCAATAGTAAGGATATCGTCAATATACCTGCTGTTATCGTTGAAAATAGGAATAAGATTATCATTGTTTTTTATGGTTCCGTTTTGAAGTTTTTTTCATGAAGTCTCATTCGTAACAGAACAGAAAAATATCTGCAGTGACAAGTGTACAATTTGTACCGATGGGAATACCTATAACCTGTTGGTAAATAGTGTTGCCACAACAAACAAAAATGTTGTCCAGCAAAAGATTGTGTGCATTAATCATATCATCACATATCCAGGAACAATAATTATTGTATATAATATTAGAGAAGAATCCTTGCTTTTTGTAAGAACAAATGAACTGCAGACCAGAAAATTTAAAAGACCATTTAATAAGTTGTCCCGATTTTGATTTAATCAACTTATGTGGAAGAGTAGTATAAAGTCCGGAAAAATCATAAATGTCGATAGATGAGACTGATCTTTGAATAGACTGTAGTTTATCTAACACTTCAATTAATTTTTTTACACTCCCAAAAGTAATTTACACCAGAGTTTTGATAAGTTTTTTCCACAGTATTTAATAACAAATTTCCTTTATACAAGTAAGTGAACTAGTTAAATGGATGGATAAATTAGTAGTAGAACACTTACTAGATGCCGAGGGATTTTTGTGAAGCTTAGGAATCCAGTACATGATATGCAAGGTGTTATCTATTGGGGGAACTTTATGCATTTCTGTATCCTTATAATGTTGTTTGGTTAACGTTTTTCTCATCCCAGTTGGTACGTATGAAAGTTGCTGACTTGTCCAGTTCGTATTGTTGGACATCGATATAATATTTCTTTCAAACGATAGCCTTTTCAACGGGTACAAACGTAAATTTTTGGCCAAGATCCTTCAATTTTGACTTAATTCTTTTTACAGACAGCTTAGGAGTTGACTTGATATAATTTATCTTTTTAAAAATATATTTGTCCCGAGGGTATTCACCAGCCCAGTAGTTAGTACTTTGGTGCTGACCCGCAAGCCGATTATATTGGGAACCTTACAATATCTAAATTTTTGTAAATTTTGTTGAAAATTAAGGAGCATCTCCCTCATGCAAAGCTCTGTCCTAAGCTGATTTTGGCTGTACATTCAGATCATATTGGTTATTTGTTCTCTATCAGTTTTTTTTTTAAATCTTTGAGTTTACGGTCTTCCAAACGTTTAGATTTTATCTGCAATGAAGAGACATAAGTTGTCGAAATGCGCATATGCAGAATTTAAATCCACAGTAACTTCGGTGTGTACTTCTCTGTTGGTGACCTTTGTTAATATAATTTAATCCTAAAACAAATTTAGAGCATGTTTGTCTTCGCTTTCTCGTTTGCACCATTTTTACAATAATTGGTAACTGCGTCTTTAATTATATCAAAACAAGCTAGTATATTTTAGAAGGTGGGCGATATTTGTGCCCTTTTCGAAAGAATTGTCGAACTTCTTCATCTTCAATGATGTTTAGAGTCCCTATAATAAAATTATGTCCGCAAGGGTCATAGCGATATGGCGTTGTGGAACATTCTCAGCCGCTAGGGTATTTTTTTCTCAAAATCAGCATCACAGGTAATTGAAAAAAAAAATGTTTCTAGGAGTTTTTTTATTTATAAGAAAAATAAATGACAGGCATGTCGTGCTTGTCAAAATAGACGGGTACAAGCTTTTGAATATCCGGGTCTCGAAAAATGCCTGCAATATCAATGAGGTCAATTCCTTTATTAACATATTTAATTTTCAAAAACTGTTTTACGTGTTCAACTGGCTCGTCTATTCTCGGATAAAATCTATGAAAGCAGAAGGCATCAATAATTTTCTTCGAACATTCATAGAGCGGACTATTTACAGACATAGTATCACACTGCAATGATAATTTATAAAGTTGTGTCAGAGAAATTGAACAAAGTTTAGTGAAAAAGCCATGCCACCCACTGTTTTTGAAAACAGTATATAGATCTTTAATACTTACGAATTGTTTACCCTTCCGGACATGCTTACCCTTCCGGAGCACCTGATGTCACTCCCGGTTTTCATGGGAGTTCACACTATGAGCGGGGCAGGACATGCTTACCCTTCCGGAGCACCTGATGTCACTCCCGGTTTTCATTGGAGTTCACACTATGAGTGCCTTAGTTCTTAATGTTATCTTTTTATTTCCGTGCATTGTAGCTGTCTCACGTCCTTGTTTTGTCTTTGTTTTTATCTGTTACCGTTTCTGCCATGTCTTTGGACTTCGATTTTTGTGGTCATCGCTTTCCTTGTTCCTTCGGTATTCTACTGCCGTTGTTTGTTACATTTGCTTTTAATATTTTAGTTCACTCTACGACCATGTGACCTGCGATGGCGTAATTTCGGAGAAGAAATACCAAGGATGTCAATAGAAGAGCACTGAGAAATATTTCCCTGACCCATGATGTTGTCATTTAACCCTAGTTGATAAGCTGTCAGAAGTTTTTTTTTATCCAAGACTGTTCACATTCTCTTCTGGATCTTTAAAATTCTCTCTTTGATTGATCAGGGAATTTTTCCACAATTTCCAAAGGTTGTATTTTTTTATCATGATTGTATATTTCACAGTGTTGGTATATAAAGGATCTAAACTTTCTAGGAAATCGAATACGATACAAATGCTCTTGGATACGTCGGTGTAATGGACGACCAGTTTCGCCGATGTACTGAATTCCACAGCCTGGCTTACTTCAGAAAATAAAATATGCCAGGCTGGGCGTTTTTCATGAGCTGTCAATGGGAAATTGGATGGTAAATTTCCTGCCACTGACATACATTAGATTTAACAGTGTGTTCCTTGACGAGGCAAGGGCATGTAGCACTTTTCCCGGCGTCGCACTTTTGAATTTTTGAAAATCCACGATTGCTTCTGTTAAAAAGTGATGCTGTTGTGTATTGAAATTTTTGTAACGAGTGGCTTATTTTAGATATTTTTAAAGGAGTAATTTTGACTATCAGATTTAGCGCTGGAGATGACAGATTTGTCAAATACGAGTGTGAAGGCGCAATCGTGGAATTGACGTAGCGTATTTTTAAATTGTATCTAGATTGTATCATTGAGCATCAAAAATATTTTTTACCTAAAAACTGAATACAAATCATAACAAGGTAACTATGG
Organism: Modiolus philippinarum; assembly: GCA_002080025.1. NCBI lineage: Eukaryota > Metazoa > Mollusca > Bivalvia > Mytilida > Modiolidae > Modiolus > Modiolus philippinarum. Next base: position 85,003 of record MJUU01065695.1, read on the forward strand.
AAAAACGGTCATTGCGAATATCATCTGTACATCAAAAATAAATCCCTTAAACACCACAATCACGGGGAATAATCTGAAATAGAACAAATAACAAAAAAAAGATATCTAAATGGGAAACCGAAATATAGCAAAAGTCAAGCGAGTGCCAAAAGTTTCGCTCCAAAGAGATGTAATTTTACATCAATTGCTGACTTTCTGAACAATGATTGCAAAAAATGAAAAATTGTTGATAATTGGTTGACAATACTTTATGTAGAACAATTTGTTTAATACACTGTCCTAAGAAGATTTTACATTTGATTGGATAGTTTTATTTTTATGCAACCAGTCAAATTAAAAATCTTCTCGTGGCAGTGCTGTCAATTGAGTATTCTACGCACAGCGTCAATAAATTGACAATGTGTAAAGTATGTACTTGTTCTTTCTCCACAGATAGTTTTTTTTTGATGTTACAACACCTCTTTTTTTCTGTTTGGTTTTTTTTTTTTTTTTTTTGAAATTTATGAAATTTGATATTCATAGGGGTGCATAATTTTGGCATTGGTCTACAATGGGGTTGCTACGTTGCATCAAAGTCTACAATGGGTTTGCAAATTTACGTTAACGTAGTCTACGATGGGGTCGGAGTTCAGGAATTGCATTCCCGCGTACGCCAAAATATTTTCACGTACCCCAACCTCCGAGGGAGTACTGACTACTTGGTTCGTGATTACTAAAAAGTTAATACACACCTTTGCCATACTCTTTTATACATTCAAGTGCTAACGCAGCTTCAGCATATTCACTAAATGATTCTGCTACAATATAATCAGCTCCTTCAGCGACAGCCAGCTCAATCTGCTCCTGTAAAAATGTAGTAAACAACGGAGTAGAATACTGAAGGAACAAAGCACAAGATTACACAAATCAAAGTACAGAGACGAGGCAAAAGCAAGAACACCAATAGACGGAAGACCAAAGACACCACATGCCCAAAAAACACACGAACATTACATATACAACACAAAAAACTAAAGCACTAACAGTGTGAACTCTCAATAAACAAGAGAGACATGAGGTGCTTCGGAAGGGTAAGCATGTCCTGCTCTGTGCACAGCACCCGTCACACTGTCATTGGGTCAATCCAGGGTAAAGTCAAAACCGGTAATGTCAAATCCGGGAAGACGCGAATCTAGCTGAAAATGTCAGTTTTTATTTGTGACACTGACATTTCATATCTATCTATGATGTCGTGGTGACATTTTTGAAGGGACAAAAGTAACAAAGGCTGAACATATCCCTGACTCAGCAGTTTTTGTGACAGTGCTTTTGCTTTTTCCACAAAGTCACTGTATGTACTGCACGCTCTACAGTAACGAATTAATTGTGAAATATATACTCCATATGCTGGGGATGCAGGTATATTGCTGCAGAGAAAGGGAAAGTTCACAATTGGAAAGTCAAAATCATCACGTTTGTCATATAATCTAGATTTCAGACATCCATGTTCGTCAATGTATAACAAAAGGTCAAGGTATGAAGCAGAATCGGGTGTATCGGTAGTCTCTTTAATTTCAAGTCCATTGGTGTAGATGTAAATATTCTTTAAATCTTGGGTTGTTCAGAGATAGAACATCGTCCATATATCTTAAGCTGAAATTAAAAGTCTGGGCTAGTTGTTTTTGTTTCTGTTGTTTCAGCCCTTGTAAAAACTTTGCTTCATACGAAAAAAGAAAGTGGCGCACAATTTGTTCCCATAGGAATCCCTATTGTCTGTTGAAAAACACGGCCTCCACATTCAACAAAAAAGTTGTCGATCAAAAATTCAAGCATCTTAATCACGTCATTTTCACTGTATTTCTTGTTTGACTCAGTGTGGTTATTTACAAAATATGTTTTATCTTTTCCTATTACCAGATAGGAATACCTGCGTTCTCCGTTTTTGGTACAGAAACATTGATGTATCAGATCGGAAATTACTGTTATAAGTTTATTATGGGGAAAAGTTGTATAAAGGGTAGAAAAATCAAAAGTTTGAATGCTATTGCAGTATTTGAGACTGTTAAACATGGATAACAATGTAAAACATGGATAACAGGAAACACCTACAAAGGCTGAAAATTATAATTACATGCCACAATCTGCCATGGAACTATACATGAAGAACACGAGTAAGACAAAAGACAAACGTAGACAACGATAGGAACTCGGAAGAGCCAAACTTGGTACCGGCACTAGCAAAAGCCAGCCTTAGGATTAAACCGGTTTTTTGGGTACCCAAAACCCGTTCATCTGTCCCGTTTCCCTATAGTATAATGAACATACGAATAAAACCCAATACAGGTAGACTACTAATTCAATGACCACAATCTTGAAAGGAAAAAAAAAAACAATACGTAATTTTGAAAGATGGGTCAAGGGGTGCTCGCCGCCAAAACTAGTTAGCTCAAGCAGCATAGTCTGCTGGTAGAACACTGTTGCACTACGGAAGAAAAATCAAACTAAAAACTTCCCGAAGGGTTTGGTCAAAAATAATCATAAATTCAGTACACATCGGCAGTGTCAGTGAGAGGCCAGTGTGTGTGCAAATTTTTCAGGCCATTAGATCCCAAAGCCAATTTAACGGATGAAACAGAATATCTTGTCGTTATCCCCTATTACGTAAAGAATGTAAGCTACGTCCCAGCTTTTCTGGACTTTTAATCAATTTCTGGCATTTGCTAACAACATTTCCGTAAAAAACGAGGATTAGAAATGCCCGTAGTAATAAGCTGTTTACGAGTAACGCCATATTTAGATATCAAATGTTCATATCTATTATAAAACTTCTTAGATGTATTCAACAACTTATTAAATCGGTAAGCCTGTTGCAAAAGTTTGGCTGTGATGGTAAGGTTACGTTCATTAAAAACGTCAAGAGTAGAACAAACTCGGTCGAATCGTACCAGTTGAGAAATATACACACCGTAGGATGGAGCTAGAGGCATGTCGCCGTCAAGAAAAGAGAAATTAGTAATAGTGAAATCAAAATCATCCCGTTTATCATATATTTAGTTTTTATTTTACCGGAGTCAATAATGATAATTAGATCAAGAAAGAGGCAGTATTTGGAATCATTGTTAGTTTTATTTGATTTTAGTTATTGAGGGTAAATAATGTCTACATAATCTAAAAACTGGGGATAATCAATAGTAAAGATATCGTCAATATACCTGCTGTTATCACTGAAAATAGAAATACGTTTACCACTGTTTGGTATGGTTCCGTTTTGAAGTTTTTTCATGAAGTCTCGTTCGTAACAGAAAAAGATCTAGAATTAGAGGTGCACAATTTGTACCCGTTGGAATACCTATGACCTATTGATAAATAATGTTCCCAAAACGAACAAAAATACCCTTTATGGGCAGTCGCCCACCAACCCCTATAGACATTACATTACAAAAATATTGTCACGCAAAAGGTTGAGTGCAATTATCATATCATCACATTTCCAGGAACTATATTTTTTGTACGTAATATTAGAAAAGAATCCTTGCTTTTTGTAAGAACAAATGAACTTCAGACCAAAAAATTTAAAAGACTATTTAATAAGTTTGGATTTAATCAAATCATATGGAAGGGTAGTATAAAGTGTAGAAAAATCATAACTGTCGATAGATGAGACTGGTCTTTGAATTGATTGTAGTTTATCTAAAACTTCAATATAATTTTTTAAACTCCCAAAAGTAATATACACCAGAGTTATTTCACAGTATTTAATAACGAACAAGTAAGTGAACTAGTTATATGGACGGATAAATTAGTAGTAGAACACCTAATAGATGAAGTAATAAAACGATGTTTAAAGGATATTTGTGTAGCTTAGGAACCAAGTACATGGTAGGTAAGATGTAGTATTTCTTTCAGACAAAAGCAACGTTGTAAGAAGCCTTGTCAACAGGTTCAAACACATATTTTTTACCAAGATCCTTCAATTTTGACTTAATTCTATTTACAGACAGCTTAGGAGGTGACTCAATATAGTTACCTTTATAAAAATTTATTTGTGGTGACCTTGGTAATAATTATATCTTTGAACAAATTTAAAGCATGCTTGTCTGCACTTCCTCGTTTGCATCACTTTTTTACCACTAGAGGTTCACGTGAGCCTGTATCGCGTGACTGGTTTTATTCATTGCCATCAAAAGACCACCCATTCTTACTATAAATCAGTTCACCAGATGTAACAGTTTCAATCTTTGATGAGGTACAAACTTAAAAAAATCACAAACTTTGAAGGGGACCACCCAAGGACTGTTGTGACTAAGTTTGGTTCCAATTGGCTTCGCAGTTTAAGAGGAGAAGATCTTAGAATGTATTTCCTATAGGGTCCCTATGTTAAACTATGTCCCGTGCTGGCGGCCATCTTGGATGAGTTACCAACAAAAAAATCACAAACTTAAAAGGAGACAACCCAAGGACAACTGTAACCAAGTTTGGTTCCTATTGGCTTGGTGGTTTCAGAGAAGACCTTTGCATGTATTGCCCATATGGTTCCTATGTCAACCTATGTTCCCCGCTAGCGGCCATCTTGAATGAAGTACAACCACAAATAGCACAAACTTAATAGGGGACCACCTAGGGACTATTGTGACCAAGTTTGGTTCCCATTAACTCAGCAGTTTCAGAGTAGAAGATCTTTGAATGCATTTCCCGTAGGGTCCTATGTTAAAATATGTTCCCTGATGGCGGCCATCTTGGACCTCCTAGACATGTGTAGAAATTGTAGTCCTTGAAAAGCTTAACACTTTTGCATCCTATCTCAAACAGTTTTTGAATTAAAAGTGAAAACGTATAAAAATTATGAAAATTCAAAGAAAAAGGGCCATAACTCCTATGTGGGTCATCAGATTTTCTTTAGAATTGCAGAACATGTAGATCTTATTATGCTGACCCTTTTTGTAATTTAAACTTTAATTCTATCTTCTATCATTTTCAATATATAAGACTAAAAGTAACCAAAGAAAACGAAAATATTACGGAAAAGGGACAATTACTCCAAGACGGGTTATCGGATATTCTCCAAAATTGCAGGGTGGGTAGATCTCATCATGCTGATTATTTTTTCTACGTCAGATTTTTGATATCTGTAACGGTTTTCGAGTTATTTGCAAAAAATTGCAATTTACCCCTATGTTCTACCTTTAGTAACAGCGGCCATGTTGTTTAGTCTACGGTCATAAAAATCACAAACTAAAAAGTACATACCCTGGTAATGATTCAGGCTAAGTTTGGTAAGTATTGGCCCATTAGTTTCAGAGGAGAAGATCTTTGAATAAAAGTTAATGGACGGACGGACAACGGACGCCAAGTGATGGCAAAAGGTCACATTGCCTTTGGCCAGGTGAGCTAATAATTGGTGACAGCGTCATTAAATATATTAAAACATCCTTGCCAGTTTATTTTTGAAGGTGGGCGATATTTAGGCCCTTTTCTAAAACAAATTGTCTAACATCTTTATCTACAATGATGTTTTGATTCCCCGTTAATAAATGTCCACAGGGGTCATAGCGATACGGGAATGTGGAACAGTCTCGGCTGCTATATTTTTTTCTCAAAATCAGCATCACAGGTAATAGAAGAGTAATTGAAAAAAAATGTTTCTAGTAGGTTTTTTATAAGAAAAAAAAATGACAGGCATGTCCTGGTTGTCAAATAGACGGGTACAAGCTTTTGAATATCTGCCCGGAAAATGCCGGCAAAATCAATAAGGTCAATTCCTTTATTAACATATTTAATTTTCAAAGACTGTTTTATGTGCTGATCGGGTTTGTCTATTCTCGGATAAAGCCGATGAAAACAGAAAGCATCAATAATTTTGGAACATTCATAGAGCGGACTATTAACAGACAAAGTATCACACTCCAAAGAGATTTTTTAAAGTTGGGTTACAGGAATTGAACAAAGTTTAGTGAACAAACCATGCCGCCCATTGTTTTTGAAAACAGTATATAGATCTTTTATATTTAAGATATTATCTTTTATATTTAAAACTTAATTACAATGTACTTCTGAAATTTATTTTTGAAATGGCAACACCGACCAATTATAGTGAAACTATACTCAAAATATTCCAAAATCAGGAATAGTTGAATGACAAAATATCAAAATTTCGGTAAATTGTGGTTAACACTGCTATTTCCACAAATTATGTATCTTGTTTGGGATAAAACCAGTCATTTGGAAGACCAGGATCAGATCATTATCTATAAAATTTCTTATTATAAGACACCGACGTCATACCATAAAACGACATAATCGTATAATGATCTAATTCAGTTTTCATAAAAATAATAGAATTATGGTCTAAAAGACATAAGATATATTGGCCGTCAGTTCTTCTCTTTCTTTGCCACAATTTATCTCCCTTCGAAAATAAGCTGTTTCATCTCTTAAAAACGCAATTTTCATATACCATTTCGGAAACTGCTTGTCTATAGACAGATTTCATGTTGAAATACGAGTTAAATTCAATAGACAATATCCGAGTTCTTGTATCAGGATTTTGAAGATAACTTTTCATCACGTCACAGTATAGAAAACATGGCGTCAAGAGACCAAAACGTCATGAAATTATGTTTTTGAAGTATATCCTAAGTCACATGGGGTGGACATAATTGTGACATAATGCGGACAAACAACAACTGGTTAATCTAAATACCAGAACTCGGATATGGTCTATTAGCGGATCCAGAGCGGTACTCAGGGTTGGAATCCGGGTTTTTTTCTGGAAAAAAGAGTTTTGAATTTCCTGCGGAATTCAGGAACAAATCGATGAAAATTGAAAAAAAAGACTAGAACCTCTTTTCTCTTAAACCTAATTACTATACTTTACACAGAAAATACTCGAGGTGATCTGCTTTTTCCATATCCATGAATGACAACTTTATCTTTCTAAACAAATTTACTGAACAGTTAATCAGTTACAAGTTTAAAATATCGATAAACTTGATGTGTCGAGGAAACTGAAGTTCTTTTTTAACTTTTTTTCAGGACCACATGCTTGTACTAACTTCAAATATGACATATATTGACTAACCTTAAACATAGATCTGACTTTTTCGATAGAGTCCATATCATTATTTTTGAAAATAGTGGAGTTGCATATATTTCCCGCCATCAAAGTATTTGTACGGTTTGCTACGTCCTTTGCTAGTCGAAGGGCTTTTACATTCAAATCTATAACGTCATGCTCTCTGCCAATTACCTTCAGTTTTTCTCTATGGCCATAATACTGTAAAAATCATATTATTAATTTTAATTTAGTATTAATAAATAATGTATAAAACAATCATAAAAAATACTCAATTATTGACGGACTCAAAAAAAAGAAAATAAATAAATAAAGCTGTCTCAGTGATATTATTTCCCCATTTTTTGTCAAATATTTGTTCATTACGGAGGTTTAGTACATTTAGCAATTTAACAAAATAGTTATACAATGTAGTTAAGTTAAAAAAAAGTTTGAAATATTTGTTCCTTATCCCTTTTGCAACATTTTCAATAAAAAATGAAATGAGACGTAAGAACTCTAAATCTGGCGCTTCATCTCATGGAAAACAGAAATTATGCAAGGGAGGTAATTTGATAAAAGAATTACTTCGAAAATAATGTTTCACAATATGATACCAATTGTCCCGAATTGTGCTCCTCTTCTCACAGGCTTGTTTTTATACTTTTACAAGACTGAATTTCTTCAGGGACTTGTAAAAGCTCATAAGATTGAAGATCTACATCCTTCAATCTCACTTAAATTTACATTGATGATGCTCTTTCCATTAATAACGAGTCTTTTGCTAAATTTATACTAGTAATATATCCTCTAGAAAAAGAGGTAAAGGAAACAACAAACTGCTCGACCTACATATCTTTTAGTTTTTAGACTTACAAGCAAAGCTCATTGTTGAAGTCCTCGTGGTAACTTCAAGATGAGAAACAACAATAAATGCGTTGGTTTTTTTTTTGCCTGGTTCTACCATGTTTTTGTAGAAACTTTGTCATATGTGTATTTACTCCATATCCTTACATTGTTTATCATTATAAAATTTTCAGTCCCTTGTGGAAAAATATAGTTTCCATAACGAGAACTAGTTGATTATGAAATTTCCCAAATCGAGTTAAATAAATTTTGCAAATGTTTGAAAGCGAGGCTTGCCGAGCTTTTGAAAATTTGAAAATTTATTTAACGAGATGTGAGAAATATCGTAATAAACGTGTTTAAGTTGTTGAAACTGTTTCTCTAATGACTGGAAGAAAAACACAGAGGATTGTATTCCGAATAAATTTGGCGGGAAATGTCACGAAACCTGTTCTCCTCTCTAAAGAGGAGAACAAATGTTTCACCACCGTTCAGGGAATGTGAAAACTGAATAGAAATTAGAGAAATGATGTTTCGAAATGTGATTCACGTTCAAGTTTTGCTTAGTACTTGGCTGAACATTTCTTTTCACTGTGTTTGACATTTCAATAGCAATTGCTGTTGAGTTGCTACCGGTCACTACCGCAATGCCAACGGAAAGGGGAGGTTTGGTGCGCCATTACACCGGTTTAACCCACTATTTTTCTTGAAATGCCTGCACCAAGTCCGGTCTGGTTTGAGGGATAGAGAAGTAAAAAGCACAATGGATTTTTATTGATTTTGTCGAAGGGTTAGAAAATGAAAGTTACAAAACATATCTTTCACAACCTCATTTATTTAGTACTGGGATGATCATTTTACTCCCTTACAAGCTGATCAAACTGTCAAAAGCAATTGCTGTTGAGATGCTTCCGGACACTACGGACCATTTTATGCCCCCGCGACGATAAGTCGGGGGGCATATAGTTTTACCCTTGTCCGTCTGTCCGTCCGTCCGTCCGAGGGGGAACATGGTTTGTCCGCACAACTCCTCCTACAGTTTTTATGCTAGAAAATTTTTATTTTGCAGATCATTGGTACATACATTGAAGATGTGCATATGATAAGGATTATGATTTTTGTGCATTTTTGTCAAAGATATACATTTTTTGAACTTAGTCATTTTTGGTGATTTTTCATAGAGGGTATATAGTTTATCCGCGCAACTCCTCCTACAGTTTTGTTACTAGGAAGTTTTTATTTTGCAGATCATTTGTACCTATATTAAAGATGTGCATGTGGTAAGGATTTTGATTTTGGTCGATTTTTGTCAAAATTGTACATTGTTGGACTTAGTCATTTTTTGGTTTTTTCGTAATAGAGGGTACATAGTTTATCCGCGCAACTCCTCCTACAGTTTTGATACTAGGAAGTTTTTATTTCGCAGATCATTTGCACCTATATTAAAGATGTGCATGTGGTAAGGATTTTGCTTTTGGTCAATTTTTGTCAAAATTGTACACTGTTGAACTTAATCATTTTTTTTGTGATTTCGTAATAGAGGGTACATAGTTTGTCCGCACAACTCCTCATACAGTTTTAATGCTGGGAAGTTTATACTTTGCAGATAATTTGTAATTATATTGAAAATGTGCATGTGGAAAGCATTTTGATTTTGATGCATTTTTGGAAAAAATAAACATTGTTGAACTTAGTCCTTTTTAGGTGAATATTTAATAGTTGGTACACAGATTGTCCGCACAACTCCTCCTACAGTTTTGATGCCAGGAAGCTTTTATTTTGCAGTTAATTTGTAGCTATATTGAAGATGTGCATGTGATATGTATTTTGATTTTGATTCGTATTTTCAAAAATATACATGTTAAACATTTTAATAATTTGGTGATTTAGTAATAGAGGGTACATAGTTAATCTGTGGAACTCCTAGAGTATCATGTGTTTAGCGGGGGCATCATATGTGTCTTACAGACACAAATATCATTACTAATGACTAAATACCGAAGTTGCCGTAAATTTAAATTCTGCATATGCTCATTTAAAAATCCCAATTTTATTCAACCTTGCGCGGGGGCATGTCATCCTCTAATTTTGAGTGATGGTATGAAATGAGTTGTAATAGATATTGGAGCTTTTGGTTGCAATGGAAACCCAACAAGAAAACTGAAATTTTTAGGAAAAAACGTATTCTGATACATACTTTTACGATTTCAGCAATATTCAAAAACTAGATTTTAAAGGGAACCTTTTGGGGAGGGACTTGGAATTTGACTTTATGCAGCTTTCAGCAATATGTATTACCTAGATTATAGCCCTTCCAAATTTGTAACCCAGATGTGACAAAGTCAAACGTCCTGTGAAAGTTCCATTATAAGTCTCTGATTGAAATAAAGGAATTCATATGCTTATGTACAACTATTTGCATATCCGATGATGTACTTATGAAAATAAATATTCGCAACTCAGCTTTCGCACCTTTGGTGCGTTTTCTGATTTTAAAAACTTGTTTTGATTGAAATTGTAATCATTTTAAAGTAAAGGTCACAATGATTTATATTGAAACAGGAAATTTGACCTTTTTTTTAAATCTTAGATTTTTTTAATATTAGGCAGAAATGAAAGTAGATAGAAACATTTAAGTACTGGACAGTCCCTAAAAATTTAAGTACTGGACAGTCCCTAAACATTTGAGTACTGGACAGTCCCTAAACATTTAAGTACTATACAGTCCCTAAACATTTAAGTACTTGACAGTCTCTATGAACTTGGTCAGTAACATTATATTTGAAGTTGAAAATCAGCTTGTGACCCTGTTACAGTTTAGAGTTTTATTTTTATTTGGTTTTAGTGGGGTTTGTTTTGTTTTTCATTATAAATCTGTTTGACATTATAAGCTTTCAGTAGAATGCCAACAGATTTTTCGGAGCTCTACTCTACTGCTTCCACTCTAAAAGTAGTCAAATAATGCCAAATTTGAAAATGTGAAAATAACCAAAATTTTTATTTTTTCATTGTATTTCAATTGGATTTTTTATGTCCCCGCAACGATAAGTCGGGGGCATATTTTTTTACCTCTGTCCGTCCGTACGTCGGAGGGGGTACATGGTTTGTCCGTGCAAAACCTCCTACAGTTTTATGCTAGAAAGTTTTTATTTTGCAGATCATTTGTACATACATAGAAAATGTGCATGTGATAAGGATTTTGATTTTGGTGCTTTTTGTCAAATTAAATATTCATTGTAGAAATTAGTCATTTTTGGTGATTTTTCATAGAGGGTACAGCTTGTCTGTGCAACTCCTCCTACAGTTTTGATGCAAGGAAGTTTTTATTTTGCACATCATTTGTACCTATATTGAGATGTGCTTGTGGTAAGGATTTTGATTTTGGTTAATTTTTGTCAAAAATATACATTGTTGAACTTGGTCATTTTTTTTTTTGGTGATTTCGTAATAGAGGGTACATAGTTTGTCTGCGCAACTCCTCAATCAGTTTTGATGCTAGGAAGTTTATACTTTGCAGATCATTTATACTTATATTGAAGATGTGCATGTGGAAAGGATTTTGATTTTGATTTTGATGCTTTTTTGGAAAAAATATACATTGTTGAACTTAGTCATTTTGGGGGTGAATTATTAATAGTTGGCACACAGATTGTCCGCAGAACTCCTCCTACAGTTTTGATGTCAGGAAGCTTTTATTTTGCAGTTCATTTGTACCTATATTAAAGATGTGCATGTTATATGTATTTTGATTTCGGTTCATATTTTTCAAAAATATAGACTGTTAAACTTTTTTTATTCTTGGTGATTTAGTAATAGAGGGTACATAGTTTTAACTGTGCAACTCCTAGAGTTAGATGTGTTTAGCGGGGGCATCATATGTGTCTTACAGACACAAATATCATAACTTAAAAATCCCAATTTGATTCAACCTTGCGCGGGGGCATGTCATCCTCTAGTTTTTAAACGTCTGTACCAAGTCAGGGCCATTGCAGTTGATAATTCTTAGTTTAGCATCTGCTTTCTCTTTTGTCCTTTGGATTTCGGCTCTTTACAAATCTGTTCATTAATTTTGTTTTCTATCATCATTTATTTCTCTTATTGCAACGGTGACCCCAAATTTTCAATTTTATATATCAACATTAAATGACAAAAAAAAACATGTAAAGTATGAACAATATCTATAATAGATTATTGTAAGTTATCCACCCATACAGTCATTTTTCCCTTTCATTTCTGTGTAAAGTACTTAAATTTTGAATTTCAGTTTTTGCTATTATTTTAACGATGACTCCAAATTTCATTTTATTTATTTATTTTTTTTTTTATTTTTTTATTGGAATAAAACAGTTAAATGTACTAGTATGGTTCATAATGTGAGAAAGAAAAAAATATAATCAGAAGAAATGTAGAATAACAAAATGTCATCCGCCGACTTCATGCGCGGTGACATAATAATGATAACAAGATTGCAATTGCAATTAATAAGACAACAAATTCTAGCAATCCCTCTCATTCACAGCCTCAAAATCTATATAGAAATCAATTTTCGGACAAAGTTGAACTTTTGCGTATTTTGGCGGCCATCTTTAAAATGGGAGCGATTTTGAAAAAGTTTTTTGCATAAATTCCTTTCTTCTCACCTTACTGAACACATATCAAAATATGAGCCAAAATCTCATGAAATATGCATTCTTAGTTTTTTAAAAGTAAAATGGCGGGTATCTTGGATATGGACGCCATTTTGAAAATTTTACATATACAGCTTACAACTTTAAATGGGGGTCCAAAAGTAAGTGAGAACCGAACTGTCAATCTAAAACGAACAATCCAAGGACAATGGCAACGTCGGAAAAACAAAGAAACAAAGACATAACGGAGCATTTTGCAAAGTTTTGCAAAGTTTGAAATCGTTTCTTTAAGCCACTTCAAATTAATCACTCGGACAAGAATTATTGGAAGAAGCGGAAGATTAACTAGATTTGCAATGTTACCCTAGACGATCAATTCGATATTCGCAGCCTAAAAATGTACAGAGAAAATCAATTTTCGTTAAAATCGGACAATGTTGAAATTTGACGTATTTCGGCGGCCATCTTGGAAATGGCTGCGATTTTTTAAATTACGTCTTGGGTGACATAACTTGAATTGTAATGGCGGGCAATAACCAATGCCACCCCGACGACCAATTCGATGATTCCATTTTATTCAAAGCATCAAACTCTACAACTCTCAAAATCAATTTTTGTTGAAATCCGACCAGAAATGGCGGCCATTTTGAAAATTTTAAACGCTCAGCATAGAACTTCAGATTTTTGTTAAATCATTCCATCAGTCATTCAAAATAATCGCGCTTACAAAACTTGTAGAATAACAACATGTCAGTCCGACTTCCTCTTTGGTGACATAATAGTAATAATCAGAAGAAACGTTGCATATGAAAATGTCACCAAGACGAACTTGGGTGACATGGCAAAACCTCAGTAAATATCATCTATCATATCAAAAACGATTTAATTTTCAAACGTCTTGTTCACATTTCTTTTATGGATAATAGAGAATGTGTAACATGAACTGAAAAGATTATATAAAGGTTTTCTGAATAACAAACATGTTTAGGTATTGAAATTTTCTAGTAAGAGCTATTTTTCTGGACCATGCCGACCAACAGTGACGGCTTGTAAATAATAGATCAGTGGAGGCATTATTTGTTTACAGTATTCTTAGATCTGATTGGGCAATATCCATTCACTGAAATAATTCTTTTCTGGAATACTTTATCTGTTATATAGGTTTCGTAGTATCAAAATGAAAAAGTATAATCTTTGAAATTTTATTTCCTGGTTTCTTTCTACATGTAATGAATGTTGTTTGTTTGTTTTTGTTTCGGATGAAATTTATTTAAGATGGATTTTTCAAAATATATATTGTCCGATAATTTTTTACAATGCTGTAAACAAACAAAGTCTCCACCCATCTTTTGAATGCAATAGGTAAATCTTAGCTTTAACGCCTGAGCTAGCAAAGCAAGCAAGTTAACAAAACTTTTGTTCAGATAGCTCAAACTCGGCATTTAAACTTTTTATTTTTTGAATATAGCAATTATACTACCCGAATAGCTGCTAAATGGTTCAGTCTTTGTTGCTTTCATCCCTTCAGATATTCTATGGCCGACACAATGACATCATTGAAAGATGACATGGCGGTGTCCCAAATAAAAACGGACATTTTCAGTTAGATTTCACGTCTTCATGAGTTTGATATGACTGGTTTTGACTTGACCCTGGATTAGAATCACTGACAGTGTGACGGGTCCCACCCAAAAAAGCAGAACATGGTTATCCTTCCGATTTCTGATATCACTTACGGTTTTTAATGGAGTTCATGGTAGTAGTGCCTCTGTTCTGAATGTTGTTTTTTTTTACTATCGTGCTTTTAGCTGTCTCATGTGTTTGCTCTGTATTTTTTTCTGTGTTCCCGTTTTTGTCGTGTCTCTGGACTTTGATATTTGTAACCATATATATTGTTCCCTCTATATTCTACTGCCGTTGTATTTATTACAATTTTATATTATTAAAGAGATTTCATTAGTCAACAGGTGTCACATGATTAAACTGTAAGATTTATATATTATTTCTAAAAATGAAACCAAAAGACTTGATATTTCTAAAAATAAACAGCAATACAGGTGCCAAGCCTGTTAGCTAAGAACAAAATGGTCATTCCTAAGTCCAGTCAAAGTACATTTTGATCAGCCAAACTAAGTTTTACATCGTTGACCGATGAAAGTTGAGCTTTCAATTGGAAATAACACTGTTTTGTGTTGTATGTAGTAAATGTTTTCGAGAGTTAAAATAGTTGATGAAGGCAGTTACCCGCTTTTGTCAATATGACTGAAAAGCAATACCAGCCACTTTACAAAGAGGGGTGTTATCGCTATCTAAGAGGGCGTAACAGAAGCATTCTGATCTCCATCTCCTACATTGTAGGACACTTTGTGCCATCTTCACATTTTACCAGTTCCTACTTTTTTTCCTTCTTACAACTTGTGTTTTCCCATTTTGTATTTTTTTTTTTCATTATTTGTCCCTTCTCCCTAAATGTTTTACAATCTTTCTCCCATTTCCCAAACCTTCTCAATCCCTTCTATTAAGGCTCT
>MJUU01065695.1:100110-113622 GCA_002080025.1 Modiolus philippinarum
TTTACCAGTTCCTACTTTTTTTCCTTCTTACAACTTGTGTTTTCCCATTTTGTATTTTTTTTTTCATTATTTGTCCCTTCTCCCTAAATGTTTTACTATCTTTCTCCCATTTCCCAAACCTTCTCAATCCCTTCTATTAAGGCTCTCGGGGAAATAAACAAATGGCGACTCAATGCAAAAGACTTAACGCAAAAATGAAAACAAATGTTACGCTTGTCAACATGCCATAAGAACAATCGATTTTAGTGTTAATGCCTGTAATGTTAACTCCACTAGTGGTAGGCTCTTATACTTAAATTTTAGTGTACAAAGTTGTAATGATGCTAATGCGTAATTGTTCATGTGTATGTGTGTCTTCATTTTTCTTTTTTGCCCCGTACTCAAGAGGTGTCCTTGTTTCTTAGTGTTTCCGATGTTGCCTTTGTCCATGGATTGTTCGTCCTTTTGACCGACGGTTCGGTTCTCGCTTACTATATTACATTTAGCTATATCCTAATCGCAAATCTGCTTTATCTTATTTAAGTTGTTTCCATTACTGTAAACCATAGCTGGGGTTTTATTGAACTGATTATTTGCTCTAAAAATCTTCAATCAATAATTTCAAATTATATCTAGAACAAGTGTAGACACAGACACGTCTGGCCAGAGTATAAACATTATCATTTACACATGACGAACCTAATATAAAAGGTCGAGATAATTAATACCTGATTTAACTTTAAGATAAACCTAATATGGAGACTCTACGTTCTTTAATTGCTCAGAAACGGACATCAATGTAAATCAAAGCTCCGATGGAGCTGAATCTCGAAGCCCTGAAATTCTACATCCAAAGAACTACTGCATACGTCTGCATGTATTAAGTTATAGTCCGTAATACGTGAAAATAATCGGATTGTGTGATTTCGCATGTTTATTTCATTGCTATTATATATTATCAAGCGCATTTGGCCACTTATTGCGATTTTAAAGGCGTAAAAACTTCTTAAAAGGCGACCGCAAAGCTGGCCAAGTTGCGCTTGCTAATTAATTTGTGCGAAAATTCGAACGAACAAATAGCGATGTTTGTATTTTGAATGCTACGAAACATTTACTACACTATTTTAAGAATACACACTACAACGACTCGTTATTGAACTATGAATGGGGACATGTTTGACCTAAATAAATAATTTAAATCATAATTATAGAACACCAATCCCTGAATCTTTTAAGCACTAATTGATACTCAAAACAATAAATACGTTACTGACTTTGAAAATTTATAAACGTAATGTAATAAACTCAATGTTATAATACTAAATTTATCGCGCTTCTGGACACACTTTAAATATAGATGCTTCAGCTGTGTGAATACACATCTGACGTGTTAATCGTATGTTTCATTTTAAACCAATAAAAACATCTTATAAAGGTCAATGGGCGTGTATTCCCATCAGATATAAAGACAGCCATTCATTTTCTATAAGCAACGAGTAAACAAGAAAAGATATGGTTGCAACCATATCAGATGATAACTCGATTTAAATCTGATTTCATCAACGGATGGAAAAAAAATGTGTTTGTTTGTTTGTTTGTTTTTTTTTTTTCTTTGGTTAAATGATCTTATATTGATTTATTTCATACATGCGTGAAAATGGTCAGCTTAGTCCTGTGTCAAGGTGCTTTTATTAAGAATTAATGGATCACTCGGGACGATTGTGACAGATAAATTGAGCTAATATGCTCTGAAAAGATCTTTGCATGTGTTTTCCATGATGTCCATTGTTGATAGCCCTAAGTGATAAAAAGAGATCACCATGCCTATATAACAAGCTGAGGTTAAAACCACAATACTTTGCTAAATGGAAATCACAAAATGTCACAAAAAGCACAAATTGCAGAAGAACTACAAACCAGCAGTTTTATCACATGTTGCAGAAGAGTATGCATGATCTGGGCCATTTGTGTTACTAAACCGTCATACAGCCAGCTAAGATGTGTTATTGAAATATCTGTTGGGTAACATGATTCTTGAGTGTCAGTAGATTAATTTTATAAAAACCATGGTATGTTCCCGCTGTATGTTACTTTGTTATTCTCAACGGCAGTAGGATAAATCCGTAACACATTGATTACGTACATAACACAAAAGTTGCAATGAAATACAGGGCATAACAGAAATCATTGCAATGTTCGAGAAGGGTCAGCATAATTTTTAACAATATCCATTTGCACACTTTAATCGAAAGAGGGACAACTCTTTCCAAAATTAACCGATCACGGAAGTTAAATTTACATGCAGATATTCAACTGGAATTATTTGATACAATGGTAGTATCAATTGATAATCATTTGTGAAATACGTAATATTTATTGCCTACCTTTAATAATAAAACAATGGGTGATACATTTAATAATAGGAAGATATCTATAGGTAAATTAAATAATGTCGCATAGTGTCTAGAGCTGATGAGAACAAATGACGTAGTAATATAGACAAAGGTAAATAATTGCTGAAATAAAAATCAAAACATTGCTCCTCGGCATATACAAATAAAAAACATTTCATTATTCCATTGTGCACAAAAAGATTTATAAACTGCCGTTAAATCACCGTTAAAAAATAATACAGTACTGCACTATATTTTGCACATGAATATAACGGTAGTTAGGTACCAAAGATAGTAATAACTCACGTAAGATATTATGCCGGGATTCGAGTTATGAAAAACGAGTAATTTGATTAACATGCATATTGTTTTCAGTTTAATAAAACAACACTGTATTCAACTCAAGAAAATGAAGAAATATAACTTAAATACTAAATGTATCCGATTTTGAAAGGAACTTGCGCACTATATTTTATTGGAAGCACGAAGATCATCTTTTAGAGCCTTTAATAGGCTTGAAGCCTCATGCGGGGCACGTGATTTTTTCTTGCCATATCAATATCTCTCCAGCCATTTCATGGCTTCGAGATAAAAATTAATAAAGTCACTGGACCATGAAATTAAGGTCAAGGTTACTTGTCAGGTTAAGACTGGCATTTATCCTTTAATATGTAACAATAAACCTACTATGGAGAGTTTAGCTTCTTAAATTGCTGAGAAATGGACATCAATGTAAAAATTTAACAAAGTCACTGGAGCATGAAATAAAGATCAAGGTTACTTGACAAGTGTCAGGCTGGCATACACCCATTAATATGCAACTATAAACCTAATATGGAGAGTCTAGGTTCCTTAATTGCTGAGAAATGATCAATGTAAAAAATAAACAAAACCATTGGACCATGAAATTAAGCTCAAGGTTACTTGACAGCTGTCAGACTGGCATTAATCCTTAAATACATAACAATAAACCTAATATTGAGAGTCTAGCTTCTTTCATTGCTGAGAAATGGACATCAATGGAAAAATTTAACAAAGTCACTGGAGCATGAAGGCCAAGGTTACTTGGCAAGTGTCAGACTGGCATATACCCATTAATATGTAGCAGTAAACCTCATATGCTCTTTAACTGCTTAGAAATGGACATAAAGGTAAAAATAATAACAAAGTCACTGAACAATGAAATTGAGGTCAAGGTAACATGACAGGTGTCAGACTGGCATGTACTCATTAAGATGAAGCATTACACCAAGTATGGTATCTTTATGCATTACAATGGGTCAGAAATTGACTTGAATGTAAAACTATGTCGCAATATTTACAAAGAAGTCACTCAACTGTGCAAATGAGGTCATTTGCCGTCACCGTGCAAATGGGTCATTATATTCCCTAGAATATAAATTAACAGCAATTGTTTTGGATATAGCAAACCATAGACTATTCAAACCAGTCTACTCCACGAGCGGTGCCAATCAGATGTGGATTCTAAAAAATTGTTAAGAAATTCTTGAACAGCTATCCTCTAGCAGTCTTACTCATTGCCACAGCATACAAACTTTTGATTTTTTGTACTCTTTATACTACCCTGCAACACAATAAATTGAAAACAATAATTTCTGATTTGATACATCAATGTTTCTGCACTAAAAACGGAGAACGCAGATACACTTATTTAGTAGTAGGGAAAGACAAAATATATTTTGTAAAGAACCACACTGAGCCAAACAAGAAGACGTAATCAAGATGTTGGAATTTTTAGCCCAGTCCTTTAATTTCAGCTTCCGCTACATAGACGATTACTTTCTCTTAATTATCCAAAATTCAAGGAATATTTCCACCAGATCTATCCCAATGAGCTTGAAATTAAAGAGACTACTGACACACCTACTTCAGCTTCGTACTTAGATCTGTTTATAGTCATTGATGAAGATGGACGTTTGAAATCTAAGCTATATGACAAACGTGATGATTTTAACTTCCAAATTGTGAATTTTCCCTTTCTGAACAGCAATATACCTACCTCTCCAGCTTATGGGGTGTACATTTCACAGTTGATTCGTTACTGTCGCGAATGTAGTTTAAACAGTGATTTTTTTAATAGAGCAAAAACACTGTCCCAAAAGTTGCTTAGTCATTGACAGATATGACGTGTCTGTGTCCCAAATGAAAACGGACATTTTCAGCAAGATTTCATGTCTTCACGGATTTGACATAATCGGTTTTGACTCAACTCTGGATTGACTCACTGATAGTGTGACGGGTGCCGCTAGCAGAGCAGGACATGCTTATCCTTCCGGAGCACCTGATGTCACTCCGGTTTTCATGAGAGTTCACACAATGATTGCCTTAGTTTTTAATGTCGTCTTTTTATTTCCGTGCAATGAAGCTGTCTCACGTCCTTGTTTTGTCTTTGTTTTTCTCTGTTGCCGTTTTTACCTTGTCTTTGGATTTTGATTTTTGTGGTCTTTGCTTCCCTTGTTCCTTTGGTATTATACTGTCGTTGTTGTCAATGTCACTTGACAAGTAGCAGACTGCCATGTTCCCACTAAGATGCATCAATACACAAAATATAAGAGATCTATGCGTTACAAATACAGAGAAAAGGACTTGAATGTGAAACTATGTAAGTAAACCATGAAGACAAGGTCAAGGTCATCTGAAACATGTGATGCTGGAAAGCTCATAGGTATCTGTGGACCAAAGATGATCCGTGTATGTATTACGGTTAAAAAGTTATTAAGGTTTTAGCAAAAGTTTACAACGCCGCCGCTGTCGGAAAGCAATACCTATGTCTCGCTTTCAGCGACTTTCGTCGCTGGCGAGACACAAACTGTGAGCAAAGCTCACTTACATATACCCCGCTGGCCCATTTGATTCCAGAAATAAAATAAACAAATACAAATAAGATCAGATCAAATTTAAAAACAGTGCACAATGGCAACATGTACATGTATTGACCAGTCTGTGAAATTTTCCCTAAATTTCACTGATTGGTCAAGGAGGAGTTGTCGCCACAAAGTGTGTACTTCTATGGCAGACGGATGGACGAACGACAAAATGATCCCTATATACCACCCGCTAAAGCAGGTGCAGCCTTTTCTTATCGGTCAATACATATAGAATAATGGTAGTTTTGAAGGTCGAGACAGAAGATATCACCGTACCGCGGCGAGTCCGATAGTTTGAGCTGTGATACTAGTGATATTTTCTGTCGAGACCTTCAAAACTACCATTATTGTTTTTATCGGCAACGTCATTGAGTCATGACGTCATATTCGTAGCATCATTGTCTGATATTTTCTAGTATCAGGTCAGTACGGAGATACTGACAATATCAGTCAGTAAGATCAAAGAGAAATATGTACATATTGCCCATAAATGTTTTTATCGACCATCGACCTTATTCGTATATCAACTTAGGACTTGGTCGATATATGAATAAAAGCATTTCTTGGCCTTATCAAAAGCTTAAATTGTATAATGTCGAAAAATATATGTTAATTCAATAAATGTTAATAAATTATATGGTAGTTCAAAGTACGCAAACTGTGTGTGTTTATATTCAAATTAAATGATTTCTTTGATATGCACACATCAAGTTTAATAATTCTTTGATATGCATACATCTTCCCAAGTCAAGTGTACGAGGTCCATGTTCTTCCCAACAAGCCCTTGACAGATTTGACAATATTGTCTGTGCTGTTTCTCTTGACTTGGGAAGATTATATGCATATGGCTTTTAAATATTATTCATTTGAATTTACTCTAAAGTCTACCAATTAAACATATCTAAAAAATCAAAGTATTGCAGTGAAAGCAAGAACCACATCATTTCCAGCATGGACAAATTCTTCGGTTGTAAAACTAGCAGTTCAGTTAATCAGAGTCTCGAACATATTTAAAAAAACGACAGAAGAATACCGAAGGAACAAAGGAGTGGAATTTCACAAAAAATCGAAGTACAAAGACATGGCCAAAACGAGTGCACAGAAAACAGTGACATTAGACACAGAAAACAACGACGTTAGACAGATACAAATCACAACATACAAAACAAAAGCACTCACAGTGTGAAACAAAATAGCTTTTTTTTAGAATTTAAAGATAACAATGAATTGTTGCACCATGAAAAATAAATATCGGAATGATCTTTTGAATACTTATCATAGGGGTTTTCCGGTATACAATGAATGCGTAATCTTTTGGTCGTAATCGTGTATATTTATAGAAATGATTTCCCAACCTTCCTAAATCTATTGGATGGCTTTAAAGGTATGCTGAAATTTTGATATGATGTTGACGAAATATGCACCTTTCGGAAAATATATGGTTTCATGCATGTTAAACTTAGGATATTGTCCAGACAGATTTGAATATGGGGAAACATTTGCAGTATTATTTCGATAGAAAAATACTCTAAGGGCTTAATATTAAAGATGGGATGAGATTCATTACTTTATTTGATTTTGTGTCCATGTTTAACATCTATGAGTGATTGTGCTTAATCAAAGCACAAAAAACACTAAATCTGTGACTTTTTGAATAGTAATGCAAAGGAGGGGGAAATTTAGAAAAGGGTGTTATTTTCTGTATACAATTTGGAAATTAACTAAAAAACATGATAAAGTGCAGCAATTATACGGTTGGATGTTTTGATAGCATTTTAAAATAAAATATGCTAAAATTTTGAAACATGTCATAAAAAGTTTTCCAGAGGATGACATTTCCAACCGTCAAATTAATAAAGGAAATAAACTTGATTCAAAAGATACAATTTAGAATTTTCTGTAAACTTTATGTGTTATTTGCGGGAATACTCTGTACCTTTAATGTTCAGTGGCTTTTTGGTAATGTTGCTTAATTTGATACAACATAGCAGTTATATTGATATCGGCCTTAAATCTAATTAATGATTTCATGCGACTGTTTCACGAACGTGTAAGAAAATTTCTTTGCACTAAACTTATCAATATTGTTAAATGCGATCGGAATTCGAAATCTTGATTCAACATTTTACCTTAACTTTGAAGATGATTATATGATTGTTATGATCTGTGTTTTCAAGGTGGGACAAATATCATGCACAGCCGTAATTATACAAGTGATTCCTGTAAAATGTAGTTTTTCAACAACTTAATATCGAAGTAATTAAACTGTAAATTTCTTTTCTACAGATGGTAATTTCGACACCGTATGTCTCTTTAGTGTAAAGAGCATTAAAACTTTTGGAAGACAACAAACCGAATTCGGCTGTTTCAAATGTCAAGTGATATGCATGATGCATTCTTATTTACTTAAGGGTTGTCACTAACATATCTATCGAATGTAAAAGTATTACAGTGAAAGCAAGAACAACATCACTTCCAGCATGGACAAATTCTTCGTGTACTGCCCGAACTTGATCAGGGTGTTCTAATACTACTTCCGGTATAAAACAACCAGCACGGAGATATCCTCGTCTTTCCATTTCCAAAATATACCCTTCGGAAACAATGATATTTTCGCCATCTCGTATTCTGTCCTGTAAACCTGTATTACAGATGGCATGATAAATGCATGAACATTTACATTGTATTACTTTTCTCTTCTTTTAAGTAAAATTAACTTAAAGTTATTAGATACTCTCAATCACATTATATTAAGTGAGAAGTTCAATGAGCTGTCAAACCAAACACACAAATTATTCACGCTTTACTTCTTTTGTAACATTTTCGAGCTCTAGTAATAATAAAAGTAGATTATTATTATCGAATTACCCAGTTTGAATTTATAGGGAACAATTTATTTCAAATGCATAATTTAAGCTAGGCTGCCCTAAATGTACTTTTTATGTATTTTGACTTTGTTTCAGACAGGTGTAACATATGTTCTATTATTATAGCATGTCATGCTTCATTGACGTATGTTCATAATAGGTTGTGGTTTTGCATCGGCTTTTTATGAAATCTTTGTATCCCCTTAAAACGTCGGTTCTTTAAATTGATGTCATTTTTCACACAGCATGTTGAAACAAATATTAGATATCATTATAAAGCATAAAACTTTTGACTGGTGTATGTTAAAAGGATACCAGAGAAGCACTTTGAACTGGGCCTCTTAAGGCATCAAAATATGAAACCATTCCACAGCGTTATAAAATAACTGATAGCACAATAGTTAGAAACAGTTACACCAGATATAAGACAGATATACCAATCTATTGAAAGCATGACTATGAATACACACATTTTGATAACTACAGCATGACTTACTTTTTGGGGGCATGATGGAAGGTCCTTATTGCCTGAAATAAACAATAACTTCATAAGTAATTGACAATAGTATTTCATCATCTTTAAATTCCGTATTTAACAAAAGCAGTACATATAAAATTGCCTTTTAGATACAGTAATGATATAAATGAAGAAAAGAAATGCAAATAATGAACATACTGTACAAAATAATTTAACTTACAAATATTTATCTGTGGTCTTGTGTAACATTAATTCGATCTGATAACGACTTTAAGGACGACTTTGTCATTGCGCAAGCTTGAATAACGAGGGAAAAGTTAACACGTTTAAAATTTAACTTCCCAATTTATTTTTCCATGTTTGTTTTGATAGCAGGAATTTTGGAATACCATTGGAGAAGGGAATGAAATAAAATAAAATGGAATTAAATAAAAGTTTATGTTGAGACAAATTTGTAGGAACTTGCAACACACCATTCTATCTAACAATAGTGATTCCCCTAGCTTGTTTTAGAGGTGTGTTCCGCCCAGCCCTCTTTTGCATTCCCCTTCTGTCCTTTGGTTTTTAACATTATGTTTCTATTCAAAATTTACACAATTTTCCCCTCTGTCCCGACTTAAATGAAAGATTTTCCATTTCAAAAGTTCTGTGGAAAACACTAAATAAAGTACAATGAACTGACGTTAATGCATTGTGTTTGTTCAGTATATTTTACTTAATCAGTACTAAAAAGTCTTTTTAGCCGCGTTCACATCAACTTTACGGCACCCTTTCAAATGTGTACGACGTAATTTTAGTCGAGAGCGCATTGAATCGGAAGGCCTTTGAATGCACTCTGTCCCAACGTTGCAATGTGGATTTTTAGTCTAGTGAGCATTTCTGGTTTCTCCGTATGTATAAATTTGTGGTAGGTCAATGCTAGTTGGTTTTAAATTTGGGTTGGTTTTCGGTAGTTAATTATAGTCTGCGATGTGCATGCCTTTTGTCAGTGAATCATTTTCACAGCTCAGAAAGCATGTTAAGTTTTCTGATTGGATAAATCTGATTTGCTCACATCAATTTAGCAGCCATGCAGGGATGAAAAAGACATCTATTAGGATGCTGTCAGATGGGGTAGATCATTTTTGTATATACAATTACTGACGTGCAAACTCACTGAAAACATTTGTTTGACGTTTAGTTTTGTATCTAACACCGCTATTCATTGAAGGTAGGAATTTATAAGTTGTTATATTTTTTATTGGCACAGGTCATCTTATGATCACAAGTTTGAATGAGTAATTGCAAAAGAAGCAGTGTAGTGTTACATCATCTGATGTTAATGGATCAATAACACTGCCCCATGGTTCAGGACCAGAAACAACCATCCGTATTTCATTTGATACTGACCATCCAGAGAAATCATCAGTTGAAAGATCCATGGAATATGTAAATACTAGCTTTAGTTTATCATCCAAAATCAATATCTAATTATCTATCAGAAAATTACCGTGGCAAACTTACATCATTTTTCTGGAAACCTGATCAAGTATTTTTGAAGGAGTATACCTCTATAGCTGGTCATTCGTGTCTATGGCTATTGAATGTATATTTTTTTATGAAATGGTTGTATAACCTACCATTTTATACCCAAAGTAATAATAATAATACAAAAAAGGAAAGCAGATGAATAGACAAAGCATTGTCCATATTCTTGCTTCAGATACTCACAACGAAATCGATAAGAGATATTTTATTAAAAAGATACGAAAATGATAAACCCTTGCCTTTGAGGGAATCAGAATTCTCAAAGACATGCAGAAAAAAACTTAATCTAAAACGGATGCTATTTCATATTTCTCTAATTTGTCAAATTCATCAAAAACTTCGATTAATTTTATGACGCTTTTTGCAAAAGTGCGTAGATATATGAAAAAATGACATCTAAAAGAAATGAAGAAGCTTAAGAACAGCAGTTATTTGAAATTCCACAAAATTTAATAAAATACGAATTTTACTAGATATTTAAGTAAAAATGAGAAACCTAAGAAAGTTAGTCAGGATACTGAACTATTTAGGGATGTTGCATGTAGTCATTACACTGAATTATTTAAGGCTGTTAGTTATAATACTGAACTAATTTTGGAAGTTAGTCAGGATACTGAACTTTTGAAAACCAAGTGTGAACTGAGTTTCAATATAACAAAACAATGTAATTTCCAAATCAAGAAATGAAATAGTTTTATCATTCTAAGGAAAGAGAAATATGTTTTTAATCGATAAAATTTGTGAAAAAAAAGAAGACAAGTTGAGAAAATCCGCTACGGAAAATTGTTACTTCTAAGAAAATTACAAAGATCCGTCAGTTAAATACAGAAAAATACGTCGTCCTCAGTGAATGAAAAACTTACAATAAGTAAAAGTTATTTACAGGAAAAATTACACAATATAAAAACAAAAATGTTCATCTAGAGTGTAAGCTATCATATGAGAAAAATAAAAATATCCTTCTGCAAAAAGAAGTAATTGAATTAAAAACAGAGCATTAATCAAGATTGTGTGTAATGAAAACCTTCAAGAAGAGAACAAAGACTTAGTTGAAACAAAAGAGTAGTTAGAATCTCTTCTGGACGAAAATAAAGCAATAGACATATCCAATGATGTACAGAAAACCTATACCTCAGAGCTAAGAGAAGCGTAATGAACTTGACAACTTTGTATCATCTAAGATAGATGATGTTATCTTAACGGTTTTACAGATGATTGTTTTAAACCATGTAGGAATCAGTAGACGATATTGTTGTTGGAAAAGTTGTAGTTGGGCATAGACAAATATCTCAGCAGATGGCTCAGGCATCTAATACTTGCCTTTATGGAGATGAGACTAGAAAGTTTGGCGAAAAAGCCTTTATAACATTAGTTGTAAGAAACAAAAAGAAAGAATTGTATTTTCTTGGTTTGATAGGTATGCTTGATAAATCAGCTAGAAACTTCAAATATATATTGTAAGACACTGACAAATATAGCTTTTGAACAGATAAAAGTGAAATTTTTCCCGGAACTTTTATTCTTTTAAAGCATTCAAAACTATATGTCTGGCCGTGCTCAGACTGATTTAGTGCTTACTAGATTACTGGAAGAATACCGTACATAGTCTTAATTCCTATAATATCTTGTCCGAGGAAGAAAGTATTTGTGCACTAAAGTAAATATTTGTTTGTTAGTTTACTTTTGCTTGTTCACAATTTGAAAAGATGCAAACTAAGGATGTTGATACTGATGATACATCGTTTAATTTTAAGGATCTGAATCCCAAACATTGTCACTTTTTAGATTTTGTGGTACTCATTTTACTCATTTTGCCCTTAGAGTAGCTGTAATGCAGGTTAAATAACTTTTTTTCTATCGATTAATGATACAGTGAAGTTTGTTGACTTTAGAGAAAACATTTAATGTTAGTTTTGTTATTTCCATCATACGAATGACATTGTCTACTTCTTTGAAAATGTTAATGGAACTGGATGTAAATTACAACAACTTGCACTATTTCTCTGCAAGAAAAATTATGTCAAAGCAGCTTGTATAGTGCTGGGTCTTAATTCAAAGAATTGCTCCACTATGGAGACTGATTGAAAACCAAAGTTATGTTTTGGATATGAAAACACATCTTTTGAGTTCGCTCAAATTGCTAGTGAGATGCATGAAAGATGCAACTAGTTTCATCTGTGGGAAAGATTTAACATTTGAAGAAATAAATATAGACAAAGATGCCATCTACACTGAGTTAACAAAGGAAAATGCAAAACTGGATGTCATCAGTATTATTTTAGCTTAAATGATAATGAGTAGATTGGCAATTATCTTGTAGAAGGCAATAAAAGGACAGCTTCCAGAGGGTTGTTTTCATAACCTATCTGAAGACATAAGATAAAAGACAAACTCTCTAATCTACAATACAGCATGTCGTTTTATGAGATTTTTTTCCCTTTTTTAGCTCACCTGGCTATGCCAGGGTGAGCTTTTGCAATCACTTTGGGTCCGTCGTCCGTCCGTCCGTCCGTAAACTTTTCATTCAAAGATCTTCTCCTCTGAAACCACTGGGCCAATTGAAACCAAACTTGACCACAATAGTCCCTGGGTGGTCCCCTTTAAAAATTGTGTCGCTCAGGTCTGTACGTCATCCAAGATGGCCACCAGCTGGGACCAAAATTTAACATTGAACCCTATGAAAAAAACGTTTCAAATTCCTTTTCTCTGAAACTACTGGGCCAGTTGGAACCAAACTTGGCCACAATAGTCCTTGGGTGGTCCGTTACAAAAACGGTTTTTTAGGTCCGCGTGCTTTCCAAGATGGCCGCCAGCGGGAAACATAGATTTATCATTGGACCCTATGGGAAAACATTTTCAAAGATCTTCTCTGAAACTACTAAGCCAATTGGTACCAAACTTGGCCACAATAGTTTTTGGGTGGTCCCTTACAAAAAAGGTGTTTTTTCAGGATCGCAGTACATTCAACATGGCCGCCAGCGCGGGACATAGTTTTAACATTGGACCTTATGGGAAAACACATTCAAAGATCTTCTCCTCTGTAACTACTAGGCAAATTGGAACCAAACTTGGCCACATTAGTCCTTGGGTGATCCCTTACAAAAAAAAGTGTTTTTAAGGTCTGCGCGAATTCAAAGATGGCCAGCGGGAAACATAGTTTTAACATTGGAGCCTATGGGAAAACTCTTTCAAAGGTCTTCTTCTCTGAAACTACTGAGCCAATTGGAACCAAAATTGGTCACAATAGTCCTTGGGTGGTTCCTTACAAAAAGGGTGGTTTTCAGGTCCGCGCAATTTCCAAGATGGTTGCCGGCGGGGAACATAGTTTTAACATTGGACCCTATGGGAAAACATTTTCAAAGATCTTCTCTGAAACTACT
>MJUU01065695.1:114060-130396 GCA_002080025.1 Modiolus philippinarum
ATCTTCTCCTCTGAAACTACTGGGCCAATTGGAACCAAACTTGGCCGCAATAGTCCTTAGGTGGTCCTTTGCAAAACATGTGTTTTTCAGGTCAGCGCGATATTCAAGATGGCCGCCAGCGGGAAACATAGTTTTAACATTGGACCCTATGGGAAAACACTTTCAAAGATCTTCTTCTCTGAAACTACTGAGCCAATTGGAACCATACTTGGCCACAATAGTCCTTAGGTGGTCCCTTGCAAAAAAGGTGTTTTTCAGGATCGCACTATATCCAACATGGCCGCCAGTGGGGAACATAGTTTTAACATTGGACCTGTGGGAAAACACATTCAAAGATCTTTTCCTCTGAATGTACTGAGCCAATTGGAACAAAACTTGGCCGCAATAGTCATTGAGTGGTCCCTTGCAAAAAGGTGTTTTTCAGGTCAGCGCAATATCCAACATGGCAGCCAGCGGGGAACTTAGTGTTTCCCATAGGGTCCAATGTTAATCTAACAGAGGTCTTCTCCCCTTTAACTAATTAGGGATATTGGATTTATAGTTTAATTATATATAAGGGCTCTTTAACATAAAATGTCTATGTTAATCAAGGGCCAGGTGAGCGATACAGGCTCTTGAGAGCCTCTTGTTTATTATTTTTATATTGTTCTAATGCCAGCACAATTACAAATGAAGTTATTATCATGTTTTCTTTCAATAACAAAGTGAGTTGGACTTGAATCTCCTCTACAACTTGGAAAGTACAATTATTATCACAAGCAGTTACAGAAGGTTGCGAGATATGAAAAATATAGTGAAAGGTGTCATGAAATTAAGGAACGACGAAAAAACAAGCAGGCGATTTGGAGAAAAAGGACAAAAAATTAACTGAAAGAAAAGGAAAAACATACAACTGACATAATTTACTTTTGTTTATAACAGAAAAACCTAATGCAGATGCAATTTTTCCTGAAATAACAGCTACATTTGAAAGAAAAAAGCACTAACTGGTCAGTTGCGATTCCGACGAAAAGTCCTTAAACAGACAAAACTATTTTCAATATCACTGAAGGTGGAAAACAACTGCCAGAATTAAAACTAATAGAAAATATAAAAAGGCGCATTGATGAGGCATAAAAAGGCCCATCTGAAGAAGTAAGAGCTAATTCAACACCGTTGCTGGTTGCAAGACAGGTTAAATACATGTTTGATGAATAGTGTTGATAAGGTCTTGAGTGTTGTACCCAAGTTCTCTAATTGCTATAAAATTGTGTACGATCAGGATATAGAAAACATATACATATCAACTTCTTGGTGATCACAAAACAGGAAACTTGGAAACTGTGCCAGGTATACTTTTTTTTTTTTTTTTTTTTTTTTTTTTTTTTNTTACTGCTTGCATCACCATTGTTAAATTTAAAGCACATTCTCTTTTTCAGGACAAGTATAGTGAATTAATTTAATAATAACTGTGTGTGTATTTTTCAGTTAAGGCTACTGCAAAGAATACATAGAACAAATACCTTTTTGTACAAATGCAAATTACAGGAAACAGAATTACTTTCTTTCTTTTTTTTTGAAACAACAGGGGTATTAAAACATCTTTAAGAATTTTATCCTTCAATCATCCATTTGCAGCCTTCTTGACAAAAAAAACTTGATTACAGATGTTAATCTTTCAAGGACGTTTTTGGAATGGCTGCAAATTGGGAACAGAGTAACACTGTTACAATTGCTTTCTTATTTTAAAATACTATATTTCTGTATGAAGATGCAAAAAAAACTATACCTCGTACTTGAGGAGTTATTGAGTAAGCCAAAAGTTACCATCACCAACTAAGAAAACATGTGGAAAGCTATATGTATAAAGTTTTGCATATTGATTAGCCTGAACATGAAAAACGTTGTTTTTGATAGAGAATCGAAAATCCGAATTTCGCTAGCAAAGATAATACGATTCCATCAATTTCAGATTACCAGTTTCAACAATGAGTACAATATGGAATAATGTAGTTCAAATTTGCTACCAGAAATTCTAACGAGGTAGATGTACAAATGTCAACATGAGAACGGCAAATAAAAGAAAAATGAAGACACACATACACAGAAAATTTCTTCAAGAAAATTGCATCAATTTTCTGGAAATGTGATGAAGTATTTCGAGGGATTGTAACTCCATACCTGGTCATTGGTATCTTTGTCCATGGAAGGTATATTATTATAAAATGGTTGTGTAACCTACCATATTATACACAAAGTTAGCAGCTGGTTTAGACAAAGCTTTTTTTACATGTTTTTGCTTCAGATAGACAACAAAAGCCTTAAATCATTTTCCCTGTAAGGTCAAAAGAGAGAAATCATGGGTTTGACTGTTATAGAGGGAAATAAAATCCATAAGGACGTGCAGAAAAAAATATCTTAGGAGGATGATTTTTCATATTCATTATTCAATTTGTCAAAATGCTTTAAAAACTCCAATAAATATCATGGCATTTTCTACAAAAATGCGTAGAAATAAGAAAATTAAAATGGAAAAGAAAAGCATCATTTATAAACAGTTATTTGAAATGCAACAAAACATTATAGGGATGCTTCTTGTAGTCAACTATTTTAGGCAGTTAGTCAAGATACTGAACAATTTATGGAGGTTTGTCAGGATATTGAACTATTGAAAACCAAGTGTGAATGAAGTTTCAGTAATACAAGCCAATGTATATCAACAAATTATTAACTTAATGATTCTTTGAAAAGATAAATATATCTAATCGATAAAATTAGAGAGGAAAGAAAACAAGTTCAGAAAATCCGCTATGAAAAATGTTACTTCTAAGAAAATTAACTAAGATCATTTGGCCAAACAGAAAAATAAGTCGTCATCAAAAAAAAGGAAAGGTTTGCAAAAAGCATACGCTATTTACAGGAAAAAAATAACAAATAGAAACAAAAAATGTCAATCTACAGCATGAGCTATCATATAATTATATAATATAATATGATTGCTAATGCATCTTGTGCATGTGGTGCTCCTTGTGAGGATGCACATCATTTTTTCTTTCAATGCAAACTATATGATAATTCTCGTAACAAATTGTTATTATATTTAAGACAACTTAATGTTCCTATGAATTTACTGCTAGTAACATGTGGTAGTTCTCAATTAAGCTATGATGAGAATTGTGGTATCTTCAGACAGGTGTATAAATTTATAAAGTCATCAAAGAGATTCCTCATTGTATAGTATACTGTACTTAAAGAACGTCTGAATCAATCCATTCACTCATAAAACTGTTTATAAATAAGTTTTGATCTTTACTATTTTGACTGTACTATGTAATACTTTTTTCTCTTTTTTGAAGTCTTACTTAAAACATATGTATCTGTGCATGCTTTCTATATTTATATAAGATTAATATTGTTATTATATAAGGAGAAGACTTCATAAGTTGGAAAAACTTGTGTCTTATCCTTTTTGTTTATGAGCAAATAAAATAATTATAAACTAAACTAAACTAAACTAAGCTATCATATGAGAAAAACAAAAATATGCTTCTGCAAAAAGATGTAAAGAAAGAAAAAATAGACTATTAACCATGCTTGTGTGTAATTGAAAATCTCCAACAAGAGAACAAGTACATAGATTAAAACAAAAGATTATTATAGTCTCTTCTGGACAAAAGACATTTACAATGATGTACATAAACTTATACTCTAGAGTTAAAAGAATGCGTAATGAACTTGGAAATTTTGAACACTGCGTCTTCTAATGTAGGTAATGTTATCTGTACAGTTTTACAAATGGTTGCGGAAAAGGCAACTAAGATACCATGCAGGAAGCAGTAAATAATATTTTTGCTGAAAATTGCTTTATTGGGCATAGACAAATAAAGGAGATGACGGCTGAGATCACTTATTCCTGTATATATTGAGAAGAAACCAGAAAGTCTGGGGGAAACTTTAAAACATTTCATGTAAGAAACGAATGAAAGAATTGTATTTTCTTTATTTGAGGGATATGTCTGATAATAACTTAATACCGAAGTGTCTATAAATTAGCTAAAACTACTTTAGATACGTTTTAAGAACTTTTGCAAGATATCGACAGATTAAGCTCTGGGACATATAAAACTGAAATTTCCCATGGACCAAAGTATTGACCAAATATTCTTATAATTCCTATAATATCCTGTTTGAGGAAGAAAAGTATATGTGCACTAAGCGTAATTAATATTTGTTTGTGGTTTAAACATGCTTGTAAACTTAACAGAGTTAATTGCCCCAATAATTACACAATTTGAAAAGATGCAAACTAAGGATATTGATGATACTTCATTTAATAAATATGTATCTGAATCCCAAAGATTAGCATTTTCTAGATTTTGCTCGTGGAGTAGCTGTTTTTGAGCTTTCAGAAATGGAAATGGAACTGCAAATAACGTTCAACAACTTACATTATTTCCTTGCAAGAAAAATTATGTCAAAGCAGATTGTATAGTGCTGAGTCTTATTTCGAAGTAAGTAACTGCTCTATTAATCTTTTAGATATGAATACACAAATTTTGAGTTTTCTTAAATTCTTCCGAGAGATGCATGATAGATGTCATACTTTGAAAAGATTATCCATTTGAAGAAACAAATATATACAAAGATGACATTTACACTGAGTAAAAAAGAAAAATGAAAAACTTGATGTGATCAGTATTACCTGAAATGATAATGAGTGGAATGGAAAATCTCTTGCAAAAGGCATTAAAAGAACAGCTTCCAGGGGGCGTTTTCATAACCCATTTTCAAAGATATAAGGTTAAGACCAACCCTTTAATCAACCACAGTATGGAATACCAAGGGGTTTTATTATGGATAATTTTTCTGTTAAATATAGTCCTAATGACAGCACAATTACAATTAAGCTTTTGTCATGTTTCCTTTCAATAAACAATGAGTTGGCTTGTAATTCATCTGCGACTTGAAATTGAAAGGACAAACTATTATCACAAGCAGTTATAGAAAGTTGAGAGATAAGAAACAATATAGTGTGTCATGAAATCAAGGAACGACGAAAAAGCTAAGCAGAAGATTTGGAGAAAAAGGATAAAAATCAATTGAAAGAAAAGGAAAGACATACAATTGACATATTTACTTTGGTTTATGGCATAAAAACCTAATGCAAATACAATTTTATCCGTAATAACAGCTACATTTGAACGAGGAAATGCACTTATTGCTTCGACAAAACGTCCTTGGACCTGCTGTGAAAGACAAATAACTAAATACCGAAGTTACTGTGAATTTATTTTCTGCATATGCGCATTTCGACAACTTATGTCTCTTCAGTACAGATAAAATCTAAACGTTTGGAAGACCATAAAATAAAATATATTAAAAAACTGATAGAGAACAAATACCAAATATGATCCAAATGTAAAGCCAAAATCAGCTAAGGACAGAGCTTTGCGTGAGGGAGATACTCCTTAGTTTTCAATGAAATTTACAAAAATTTAGATATTGCAAGGTTTGAAATAAAATCGGCTTTCGGTTCAGCACCGAAGTACTGACTACTGGGCTGGTGAATACCCTCGGGGACTAACAGTCCACCAGCAGAGGCATCGACCCAGTGGTAACAAATAACTAAATACCGAAGTAACTGTGAATTTATTTTCTGCTTATGCGCATTTCGACAACTTGTGTATCTTCAGTGCAGATAAAATCTAAACGTTTGGAAGACCATAAAATCAAATATATTAAAAAAAACTGATAGAGAACAAATACCAAATATGATCCAAACGATTTCCAATGTCATTGAAGGTGAAAAACCACTGCCAGAATCTAACTAAAAGAAATTGTAAAAAGGCTTATAGATGAAGCATCAAATGGCCCATCTTAAGATGTAAGAGTTACTTACTATGAGGTATGAGCAAAGCTCATTGTTGAAGGCCTCATGGTGACTTCAAGATGAAGAACAACAATAAAAGCGTTATTCCTTTGCTTGTTTTTTACCATGTATTTGTAGAGACTTTGTCTCATGTGCATTTACTCCATATCCTTTTATTCACCATTAATGTAAAACCGTTGTTGGTTGCATTTAAAAAGGTTAAACACATGTTTGATGAATGGTGTTGGAAAAGCAAGGTCTTAAATGTTGTGTCTGGGTTCCCTAATTTCTATAATAATGAGTACGATCAGGATATAGAATACAGACCAGGACATCCAGTTGCAATTTATACATATAAACTTTTTGATGATTACAAAAAAGGAAACTTTAAATATGTGCCAAGTATACTGTTTCTCTGTCACGTTGAATTTCATATTGGCTACTGCTTTCATCCTCATTGTACACAGGTTAAGCGAATTAATTTCTTAATAACTGTATGTGTCTAGTTGGTTGGGTTCAATACTAATTCAAGGCACGCTTTTAATTTTCTTTGACTCAAAATCAGCATTTGTTTCAAACCATTGAAGGCCTCTTCCATTTCAAAGTAAAAATTTCGAATTTCAAAATCATTAAATTAGAGGTTGTGTATATGTATGTTTTATCTTTTTCAACAGAAAAACAAACAAGAAATATAGGGAAAATGGTTATTTGGATTTTTTGTGTGTTATATATGATAAATGGATAAATCACAATAAAGTTTGTGAAATGTCAGAAGGAGACAGAACGTCATGAATTTTAAGCAATTACTTTTAAATAATCTGATAGTCAGAACTTCTTTGGAATTAAATCATGCAAATGTTAGTAAAAAAATGTAATGAAAATGCTAGGTCAATCCTTAATACATGTAAGCAGAATGTTTGCATGAAAGGATACATTCAACTAAACAGGCTAATGATATCTGTGCACAATGCAATGCAGTATGACCATTGACTAAATCACTGGGCAGTCTTCTGTTGTCCATAAATGGACCATAAAGCATGTTTCATTACATCAAGTGGTGAAGTCTCCATTCATCATATTTTTATTTCAGATTCATTTCTCTCAACTGTTGCTCACTAAACTTTTTAAATACTAGTAGTGTTGTCTTAATTTGACAATCTGTTTTTTTTTTTCATGCAGAAGGCACACTGTTGATAAACTGATATTTGGATGCAAGAGGCACCAACTACAACTTCAAGTTTCTAGTCAGTTCTATGTTGGAGAAAGTTTACTTGATTTTGGAATGTATACTACTTTTAGTTTTTAATTAATTGCAAATCTTTAAGCGCACAAGCATGCAGATGGATGAAACCTTTGATACATTGTATTCATTTATTTGATACAAACTGTTTTAAGTCGAATACAATTTTCCTATATGGATAAAAGAGACAAAAAGTCAAAAGGAAAGATAAGTGTCACTTAAATACCAGTTTATGGAATTGTTTTCAAGCAGGAAGATGCAAGTTTATTGAAGTTCTGGGGAATTCTTCTTTAGGTGTAATCGCTCATTTTATATTCATACATATTGTATTCTGACAAAACGTCTCTAGTTCAAATTTTTTTTCTTCAACTCTGCATATTTACAACGTTTTTTGGTTGTTAAGACTCCAAAATTGAAGAAAAACGTTACACACAGTGCATCCAACAATCAACGTCATTTGCTAACAAAAAAATAACCAATTATTAATAAATGATATATTACTTGTATGAAATGACAGATTTTTTCTGTTATATGAATTTGCTTTTAATCGATATTTTACCTCAAGCAATACAATGAAAAACTAAATTGTACAACTTTCTGTGGGAATTGACATAAGGTAATACTTTAATTTTCATCAAAATGAGTAAAGGTATGGATCTCCTATTTTGTGAAAATGTCCTGAAAGTTTATATTTTTATATAAATTGGTTAGTAATAACGTAAATAATCTTTCTTATGGCTGTCTATTTAGTAAAGCATTCACACGGTTAACCTGATAACAAAAACATGGATCAATGGTTGCAGCATATTGCAAGTAGTATCTGCTATAAAACTGCTATCTTCTAAGGAAGGGACTTGATGTCGTACTTTGTCAGCTTGCGTAAAACTTTTTATCTTCATTCGGAGCAGGAATTATAAATGTATGTTATATTTTGAAATATATCTTTACCACTTCCTTTTCGCCTACGATGAAAGCTATTAATCATTGCTGTTAAAAACAAAACGACAAAATACAGAAATCTGGAGATGACTATTTCCAAAACGTATGTCTTTTTAAGTGTAAAAGATAAAAGCAGGCATTTTGACGAGTAAAAATTTAAAAAAAATATTTATAAAAAATGACAGAGACAACGGGGTTCAAAGCGGAAATTAAGCGCAAATTATCGACCCCTTTGCTATGCACAATCACCAACTTCTTCAATATTTCTCGTCTTTGATTCGGGAATTTTGCATCACCATGAATGTTCAAATGTCTGTTGAAACAATTTGTTCTCCATATATATTATATACACAATTTGATATTACTTATACTATATGTATTTTGATGTATTGTATGTATTATTTCTTCGATATAAGCTTTATTGAAATCGGGTTATACGTCTTTGATTTCTTTCAGATCTGCACTTCTTGTCCAATGCATCAGCTAAACTTCCCGATTTTTTTATCCAAATCAAATAAAACAGACAACAGGAAACATCATCAATGACTGAAAATTACACTTACATGACACAATCTAAAGGGGAACTACACAGTATAAACACAAATAAAATAGATAACAGAAAACATCTACATTGGCTGAAATTTACACTTACATGACACAATCTACCGGGGAACTACACAGAATATATACAAATAAAACAGACAACAGGAAACATCTACAATGACTGAAAATTACACTTACATGACACAATCTACCGGGGAACTACATAGTATAAACACAAATAAAACAGACAACAGGAAACATCTACAATGACTGAAAATTACACTAACATGACACAATCTACCGGGGAACTACACAGAATAAACACAAATAAAACAGACAACAGGAAACATCTACAATGGCTAAAAATTACACTTACATGACATAATCTACCGGGGAACTACACAGAATAAACACAAATAAAACAGACAACAGGAAACATCTACAATGGCTGAAAATTACACTTACATGACACAATCTACCGGGGAACTACACAGAATAAACACAAATAAAAGACAAATAACGATAGGAAATCGGGACAGCCGGACTTGGTACCGGCACTAATAAAACCAGCGGTAGGGTTAAATAGGTTAATGGGTACCAAAACTTCCCATTCCTCTGTCCAGTTTCCTTATCATATAATAACATACGAATAAAATCCAATACAAGTAGATTACTAACTCCATGACTACAATTTTGAAAAAGAAAAAAAAGGGACAAAACGTAATTTGAAAGATGGATCAAGGAGTGCTTGCTAGTCTGCTGGTAAAACAATGTTGCAATACGAGAGAAAAATCAAACGCAAAACTTCTGGAAGGATTTGATAAAGAAGCATCATGTTTTTCAGTAGACATCGGTAGTATCACAGTGGCCAGTATGCGTTTAAAATCTTCAGGTCATTAATTACACGGATTCGTGTAGAATATCCTTTCGATATCCCCTGTTATGTAAAGAATTAAGTTACTTCCCAGTTGGTCTGGATTTTTTTAATCAGTTGACTTACATTTTGTTAAAAACATTTCCATAAAATCGAAGATGAGAAATGCCCTTAGTAATAAGCTGTGTCCTAGAAACGCCACAGTTTCATATCAAATGTTCACATCTTCCATAAAACTTCTTCTGAAATGTATTCGACAATTTATGAAGTAAGTAACCCTGTTGTGAATTTGGCTGTGATAGTAAGGTTACGTCCATTAAAGTCTTCAAGATAGTAGACAAACGCGTTTGAATCGTACCAGTTGAGACATATCTCCCCGTAGGATAGAGGTAGAGGAACGTACATGTAGCTCTAAAGAAAAGGGAAACTAGCAGTTGTGAAATCAAAATCATTTTATCATAAAATCTGTTTCTTATTTTTCAAGAGTCAATGATAATAAGTAGATTGATAAAAGGTAGTGCACAGAATCATGGTTATATTTATTAAATTTCAGTTCTATGAAAAAAATTATGTATTTATTATCTTAAAACTAAGGATGGTAAATATATCGTTAATATACCTGCTGTTGTCATTGAAAATAGAAATATTTTTATCACTGTTTTGTTTTTTTTTTTTTTTAGTTTTGTTCATGAAGTCCCGATCTGCTATGAGATGGTGCAGAATTTGTACCCATGTGTATACTAACGACTTGTTGATAAACAATGTTGTAAAAATGAACAAATGTCGTCCATCAGAAGATTGAGTGCCTTTTATCATATCAAATGCCTTTTTTCGCCTTGATCGGTGATTGAAAGTGTCAATTATCAAAATATCTCAAACCCAAGATGAAGCTTTTTGTTCATATCTTTACAAGGTCAATTAAAGATGGTTTAATTTTGCTTACCATGACATTAGTTGTTTTGCACTAACACTGGTACATGTAGATCTCATCTATTAATCCTCCTGCCTCTTTTCCAACATTATGGCATCCTTTGCATTTATCTCCTCTCACGCAACTTCACCCTCATTTTTTGTCGCGTTTGAATATACTCTTTTAGTGGTGTTTTTCTAACACCAAGTCAAATTTCTTTTAAACTAAATTTTTACTCATAAGCCCTAGCAGTCAAACTTGTCTGATAATAACATTTGACCTTTCTTTGATAGAACTTTGCTGTTTTGTATTAAATTTCACTCCATGTTTGAACTATGTGGATGACCTTGGTATTGGATTTGGCCTCCTTTTTAGATATTTTTTGATATTTCAGACGTTTTTGGATTATGGCTTTTTATATTATTTGATTCAAATGCTGCTGAGAGGTTACTCCTTGAAACCGGAATACATCATAACAAAAAATACCCTTTATTATGCAATTCATGTATTATTGTATATTGAAAATCACTGGGTCGATCAAAATTCCCAAAGGGTTTTTACAAGTTCTGTAATCAGACTTACTCGACTAGAAAATATTACTTGCATTTTTTTGGGGGGGTTAAATAAACTGTATCATGGAAAGCCATAATCGAAAAAAGTATGAAAGAGAAATCGAAATAGGCCAAGTCAAGTACCAAGAACATTCACTGAGTGCAACACATGGAGTAAAGCTTAGTTTTTACAGGGGTTTGAAATTTGAAACCCCTTAAAATACTAAGACTTTACTCCGTGATGCACTCAGTGGATGTCCTATGGATTAAAGCCTTAGTGTTTTTTAGGGGTTCAGAATTTGAAACCCATTAAAATACTCCTTGTTGCACTCAGTGGATATCCTTGGTACTGGATTTTAAATCCCTTTAAATACTAAGGCTTTACAATTTGTGCTGCACTAAGTGGATGTCCTTGGTACTTTAATTGACCACCTATTTATATTTCTTTTCATACTGGTTTTGGGTTATGGATTTCCATGTTATTTGATATTGAGTCTAATGCTGTTGATGAGAGGTTACTCAAAACAATAAACAAAATTAACCGTTTATTTCGCAGCTTGGGTACATGTATTTTTGTATTTTATAACAATTTAGAAGCAGGGAAATTGATAGTCATTAAAAATTAAGGAAAATAAAAAAGTAAATATTTAATTAGATGTATAATGAGAAAATAAAAAAACTCCAAAGATTAGAAAAAAATGGAAAAAGGACCTCCCTTCAATGGATCAAGAGTGTTGAGTATTATTCATTTCAAATTACATTTCCAGTTACTGTAACCAAGAAGTCCTAAGTAAAAACAGTATATGCAAAATAATTATGATGTCAGAGGCTTATATTATAAATAGTGTCCACATCTAACTTTTTCATAATTCCAAGTTAATTACAGCTAGCTTTAGTGCCCTGTGGTTGTGTATGTGTCGTGATTGTCTTCTATTTTGTCGGGCAATTGTAAGAAACAGTTGCCAGTTAGTTTTATGTTTGTTGACGAGCCCGAGCCCATCAGTTTAACACCATGAATGTAGCTCGACATCTAGCAATGAATGCCGCTCAAATCTGAGCCGTCTTGAATTTACTATGAGGTATGCGCAAAGCTAATAGACCATATCCGAGTTCTGGTATTTAGATTTACCAGCTGTTGTTTGTCCGCCTTACGTCATAAACGTGTCCGCCACATGTGACCAAGAATGTACGTCAACAGCAAAGCTTCATGATGTTTTATGCTTTATGACGTAATTTTTTCTATACTGTGACGTTGTCTGATAGATCCTGATACTAGAGCTCGGATATAGTCTATTGCTGAAGTCCTCATGGTGACTTCAAGACGAAAAATAACAATAAAAACGTTGTTTCATTGCTTGGTTTTACCATGTTTTTGTAGAAACTTTGTCTCGTGCGCATTTTGGTTCTCTGTCAGCTTTTACAAATATTTCGGTATTTGAATTTCAAAATGTTTTCATTTGATCTACACTGAAGAACCATAGGTTGTCGAAATGACCATATGCAGAAAACTAAATTCATAGTAACTTCGGTATTTTGTTATTTACTCCATATCTTTTCACGATATAGCTGAAATATTGCTAAATTGGCGTTAAGCAACAATCAATCAATCAATTATATCCTTTCATTGTTAATTCCACATTGCCTTTATCTGGAGGAGACGGGACTGTCTTCTTTCTGTTTTGAAACAAAATAAACTCTAATTCACTTTTGAACGCAGTTCTCTTTTATGAACAATCAAAATGAAATCGGTATAAACATCATGTTTAATTCTACTTTAATATGATTCGGGTCCTTTATCCTCTCCCAACTTTATTCAATTTTTTTCTGTTATCCTTGCATAGGAATAAACATGTTTTGACTTTCATCTAATAGAATGTCTAAGTCGTTCATGGATTGGTCGACCAAGCTATACTTTAAATGAAATTGTAGGTGTTATTTCCCTTTAAATACAAAATGTAGATATCATGATCATCACCTCAACTGAAATTCTAACAATGTTAGTAGAGTACCAAAGGAACAAATGCGTTAAAAGATGCATGTAACAAAATCTGAGTGTTAATGGGCCCTGAGGGGGTGAAATGTGGAAATGAAACACACATCATCAGCCTGAAATCAGAACTTTCAAAATAATATATACCTCACTGATCGTGTGACGGGTGTCGCTAGTGGAGCAGGACATGCTTACCCTTCCGGAGCACCTGATGTCACTCCCGGTTTTCATGGGAGTTCACACTATGAGTGCCTTAGTTCTTAATGTTATCTTTTTATTTCCGTGCATTGTAGCTGTCTCACGTCCTTGTTTTGTCTTTGTTTTTATCTGTTACCGTTTCTGCCATGTCTTTGGACTTCGATTTTTGTAGTCATCGCTTCCCTTGTTCCTTCGGTATTCTACTGCCGTTGTATCATCCACAATTCCATGTCAACAACGTCCCAGGATGAATGTGGAGAAATTGCTTTGCGTAGTGGATATTTCTCGTCATAGTTTTTCCATCCTCCGTAATAACCCCTTGTGACAGCCAATCTCACTGTTTGCATGTACTTGAAAAGTTCAAGGCCTTTGTTTGGCCATTTTTCCAAAATGATACTAGCTAGTCAAAACGTTAATGCTTTTGATCTGTGCTTTTTGCTGTTTAACTGCTGAAAGGACACCCCCTCTTACAGTCAAATCTCCTTCCAGCTGAGATTCGTCTGCGAGATCGCGAGCTTATTTCAAGAGTAGATTTAGATATATAAACTCACCAGCTCAAACATGTTCTTTAATCTTGACAGGAATACGAGTGGAAATCGGGTCAAAAACACTTTGGATAGGGTTTGGGGATTGTTTGAACTGTAGGTGGACTAATGCAGAGACCCCAGATGATTTTGATAGTATTGACAAATTAAACGGTCGTTTTGGCCTGGATATGGGATGTTGTCTCCTTGACATTTGCCCCATTTCCTTTCTTTTTCATGATTATCCTTGTGGGGTCCTCGAGCCACTGGAGTTGGATTTACCTCTTGAGTGTTTCTGTTCTCCGCCCGCCTCGTGCTACATTGATCTTGCCTCTGGTTTTCTTGGGGCTGTGATGTTTGTTGTCGAGGAGACTTGGGTCTTTGTCTTTTGTCTGTATCTGATATTATGTTGACTACTGGTCCATGGGCAATTGATAATGCCCTTCTTGAGGATGACAGGGACGACGTGCTTTGCGATGTCGATGGTATTCAAGTTGATCTCTGCCAGTGGCTGAAGAAATAGCTGATGGTAGTGATCTGGTCGACCCCTTTTGACCGAAAAGTGCTTGTGGTGGATCCATGGACTCACTATTGTCCTTTAATGAATCGGGGACTCCTCCAGTTTCTGCTGGAATAGGAGAGGAAACGTTGGGTCGTCGAGCTGTGTTAATCGGCCTATTCCCGTCTTATTTCTTGCTCTTTTTTTTCTTTTATGAGCTGACGACTGTGGAGAAAAGCTCTTCTGGAAGGATTGTGAGGTCTTTTACTTGGCTTCATTGCTCAACTTTGGTCGGATGCTTCAGATTATTCTTGGATTCTTAATAATTCTGCAATGGCCGCTTCTTTCAAGAAAAAATGAATGGGAACAAAACCGGACACAGAAACGAAAAATTCCGCGGATGTTTAAATGAAGTTATATATCTTTTTTATTAAATTGGTTTATCTCATAAATGAGATAAACCTTAATAAATAAAAAGTAGATTTTTTCTGTGCAAATCATGATGATCATTACCTCAACTGAAATTTTAACAATGTTAGTAGAGTACCAAAGGAACAAATGCGTTGAAGGATGCATGAAATGTAATAAGATTTGTGAAGTAATTATCGCATGCAGTGAAAAAAAGCATTCCAAACTTAAACGAATCAAAGAACTATAATACAAGATACAGTGCATAGCATATACAATGGGATTAGTGTGAAGCAGACATAACATCTCATAAAGTTTTTTTTTTTTGCATTCATAAAAGCTAATCTAATTTAATTTAGAGCAGGTAGCGCAAGTCAACTCTAAACTTAACCCAGTCTGCTCTAAAAATCATGTTCATAAAATCCTTTTCGTTCTGGTCATAACCAATGACAAAAATAGAACCGAAAGATCAGGTTACAAACTTATAACATAGCTATGCACAAATCATACTCCATAGTTTTCAAAATATCATAAATCTTTATATGGTAAACGGAATTAACGCTTGTACCAAAATACTGAGAATTTATGAGAAAACAACATAATCCGGTTAAAAATATTATATATTCTCCTAGGAACGATATTTTTAACAGAAAAGGGCATCATTCTGAAATACTATTGCTCCATATGTTACTAGTACGTTTTCATCTTAACAATCGATACCCTGAAAATTGCATTAAAAGTTCTTCGCATTTTAATCTAACAGACCGATTTAATAAAATTTGTAAAAAACAGTCCTTGGTGTACGTAAAAGTGTGATTTTTTATGTTTATACTTATTCCAAATAGCGGATATATGAAGTTTAAACCATTGTTGTGACGTCATCTATTGTATTAACCGTGGATTCTTTTTAAAGAAGCCACGTTTACTACATTTCACTGCGATTTGATTGTCCGATCAAGCGAAATAGTTTTGTTTGCATCGAGTGTTGAGATTCCTTCGTTAGGCACGGATCTTTTTGATTTTCGGAGGGAGGGTTGCTAGGATTTTCACCCGAGGTGGGAAACGTTTGAAGAACCGCATGCTAGGAAATTTGTTGCTTGTTGGGCGAGTGTATTTTTCTAATGAACAGCGCGAGCGCTAGATTATTTTTGAACCCAGGTGCTGGTGTCGGAGATTTTCTTAGCAAAAAACCGGGGCCAGAAATCCCAGCACCATCCCTGAAAATCAAATGGTCTGTTCTTGACTTGGTCGTTTAACCAACAACAGTATATATTGTACATGTTGTAGAAGCTGGCAACATTGTAATTTATATTTCCTTCAAGTACAACTAGATTCAAAATAAATATCTGATAAATACGCGGAAATGTTCTATTTAATTTCGATCTTTTCTTCACATCATCAAAAAATAATTTTATAATCTTTTACGAATTCGCTCCAGTTATCAGTGTTAGTTCAATGTATATACAAAATTCTGCATCCAACTTCGGTGAAAAGCACAGTTATAGGTAACGGGTTTTACCAACTGTGCTGAGATGATCTATTTCTTCAAGAATATATGCATTTGGTAGAAAGAAAATTCAATGAAATATCCGGCTTGTACACTTTTTTTCATTAATTCATATTTTTCTGTACCACTTA
Source organism: Modiolus philippinarum (assembly GCA_002080025.1). Lineage (NCBI taxonomy): Eukaryota > Metazoa > Mollusca > Bivalvia > Mytilida > Modiolidae > Modiolus > Modiolus philippinarum. Next base: position 130,223 of record MJUU01065695.1, read on the forward strand.
GCTTCTTATTAAAAAAAAACGTACCCATAAACCGGTTAAACCCTACCGCTGGCTTTTGCTAGTGCCGGTACCAAGTCCGGCTGTCCCGAGTTCCTATCGTTGTCTACGTTTGCCTTTTGTCTTATATATGGCACGCGATAGTAACAAAAATGTGGTATACCTAGTATTTCGAAC
>MJUU01065697.1:0-13264 GCA_002080025.1 Modiolus philippinarum
ACGAGATAAATGGGGCCCAACAGGGGCTAATCTCAAAAATATTATTTTTTTTTATTTTAAGTCCGATTTTGATGCAGTTTTTTTTCCAATGGATTCCTTGTGAAAAATTAATATGGCACTCAGCTATTAGAGTTTTGGTAACGTGTTTCCTTTCCCAGCTATGAGGGGCCGAAGGGGTCAGAATTGCGAATTTGCAGATAATGTGGAATTTCTATTTTTCATCGGATTTCAATGGGATTTTTTTCTTTGGATTCCCCTTGATCTAAGCATTCAGAGTTATGTCAACGGATTTGGCGTAGCTCTTACCGTTTCTGAGCTACAAGGGGTCAAAGGGGCCAAAATTGCATTTTTTCTAAATATTTCAAATCTTTATTTTTCATCGGATTTCGATGGGATTTTTTTCTTTGGATTCCTCTTGATCCAAGCTTTCAGTAGTATGTCAATGGATTTGGCGTAGCTCTTACCGTGGGAACGACTTAGTAAGTCGTGGGAACGACTTTGCAACTCGTGGGATCGACTTGATAAGTCGTGGGAACGACTTTGCAACTCGTGGGTACGACTTTACAACTCGTGGGAACGACTTAACAAGTCGTGGGAACGGCTTTGCAACTCGTGGGAACGACTTAAATATATTTTTTTTTTTCATCATGAAAATGACCAAAATAAGCTTTCATAGCTGGACACAAACTCTGGAAAATAAAAATTAAATTAGCCCTTTTGATTTCTCATATAGATCAGAAATGATAAGAGGTATGTAGGCATCTTAAACCTTACTATAAGAGGAATGCGGAGATACCAATCCCATTATAGTCTAATATTTTTTTTTACATATTTTCAAAAAAACTATTTTGAACCCTTTGACCTTTAACAGTGCGGAAAGGGTAAGAGCTATGGTAAATCTTTTGTCATACAACCAAAAGCTTACAACAAGAGGACTCCAAAGAAAAAACTCATTGAAATGTGATCAAAGTAAAAATTTCACATATGTAGAAAAATTACGATTTTTGACCACTTTGACCCCTTATAAGAGCTACAACAATCCATTGTTTAACTACTTTAAGCTTATATCAAGAGGAATCCAAAGAAAAAAATCCAATCGAAATCTGATCAAAAATGAAATTTCACATTATTTAAAAATTGCAATCATGGCCCCTTTGACCCCCTCAAGAGATTAAATAAAAACGAAAATACTCCCATCAAAATCCGGTGAAAATGAAAATTTTAGGTAATCTGCAAATTTTCAATTTTGCCCCATTCGGCCCTCATATTTGGGAAAAGAAACAAGTTACCAAAAACCTAGAATAGTTGAGCGCTGTCTTAATTTTTCATAAGGAATCCAATGGAAACCACATCAGAATTGGACAAAAAATACAAACATTTTTTTTTTAGATTTGCCCAAATTTATCTCGAGAACTGTACATACTACGTTAAATCCGTGGAATCTTACTGTTTGGAAATTTTTCTCAAGAGCACATTGAAAGAACCCCCATCAAAATCTGATTAATAATAAAGATTCTAGGGTCGAATATGTAAAAAAAAAACAATTTTTCTCCTTTTTTGGCCCTTTATTGTATAACGGGCAGGGCCAAAAATCTATAATCGAAATCTTAGTTTACGCATGTGCCACGAAACATCATACTAAAATTTGATAATAATCCGTCTACTAGAACCAAAGTTATGCTGCCCAAAAACGCCGACACCAACGCCATACCATTATACGACCGCAAAAGAAAAGAGAACTTAAATATTACTTTCTTTTGATACTTGGTACCATTTATCAGCCTTTTCAGGTTTTGATCAGACTGACCCTGTGAATCCGATCTGTTTTTAGAAACAGAATTGTCTTAGAAATTGTAAGCAGCTCTACAGCTGTTACAGATAGCTAATTAAATGTGACAAAGAAAACGTGTACTCTCTTTTCATTTCTTACTTTGAGTCCAAAATGATAAGACCAACTGTTATGGGTTGATAGACCAAAAACTCATTTTTTGTGAATGATGTAGGTGTTATATTAATAGCTTTCTTTGCAGATAAAGAGGACTTTCCATTCAAAAAGTATTAAGCAGGACTTGACCTTTGAATGAGGTTAATGTCAAAGTCAAAGAAAACGACTGTACTTGACGTTTAAATTATCAAAAATAGATACATATGAAGCTTAGAATGTTTGTTTAATGATTAAAATGATAGTTTTATATATATATATATATATATATATATATATATATAAAAGAATAAGCCAGCATGTTAGGACAAACAAGCCAGCATGAAATTTATCTTGCCCTGCACAGATTTTACTTGCCTGTGCAAGAAGGAGAGCGCTTAAATATATCCCTGATGGAGTAAGTTCCATAGATAAATATTCATTATTTGTTTAATTTTCTAATGATTATTTATATTTAGTTCAAAGACATTAGAATGCATCCTTTACATAAAAGGAACTTGAACATAAGAAAAGAGAAACCACATTGATGATTATATCATTAGGGCTATTCCAGTACAAATTCCCACCAGGGAGTGAAATGCCACTTATTTTTAACCCCTTCCCCACCAACGAAGAGAAAAAAGAATTAGGATAAAATGGAAATTTATCCAACACAAACAGAAAGAAATACTGGTGTTCCATTCCAGAGTGGGAATTTTAAATGAAATAGCCCTTATTTCCAGTATGTCGAAAACCGATTATGACTATAAACAAACTACTTACCTGGCGAAGGAACTAGAATGGATTTACTTTAATGGACAAGTTTAACATTTTCCATAGGAAATGGGAATTATGAAGCCCCACATGCAATTGGATTTTAATTAGTTTAAATGTTTGATCATAAAGCATGTACCCATCTCTTTCATAATATTCAAGTCAACCCCTATTAATAAGCCGAGTTCTCGTTGAACAGTTTGGGCAAAAAGAGTTCGCGTATAATTGGTTTAGTGCGGTTGGATAATGTTTAGCTTAGTTGAGAAAAATGTAAACAAATCTCTGAAGTTAACCCCCGGTTCAGGATAATGTTTAGGTTTACTTTTTTGTATTTGAACATTACCTTTATCTAAACATTATCTTGCTTAATAGGGGTAAAGTCTTAATAAGACTTACCTTAGAATTGTAGTACAAGTTAATATTTTCACCTAGGGGTGCATTTACTGGAATGTATAAATGATCGTCTTTGAGCTTTCCTATAAACTTTTCTGGAAAATATAGGCTTTTTATGGTCTTGCTAATGTCATCGACACAGGCCAATATTCCAAATCTAGTCCCCTCCTCTCCGATTCTCGTTTCAGTTGGTGAAATAATCAAGACTGGTAGTAATAGTTTTTGAGGTTGTGTTTTTGGCTAAAATCGAAGGATTGATACATGAATATTTCTCCACATGCAATTAAAAAAATTTCTGAGCAACACATTCTTTTTTTCTTTATAAATAAAGCATTTGTGAAACGTGCTCATCAGTAACTGGCCAAGTAGATTCAGAGATTTTTGAAAGCTTTGCTCTAGAGACCATTGTTTAATTATATTCTCTGCTTGGCATGTTGGTGCTATGATCTTGAATAAAACACAAAAATAGAAAACACATTTTTTTATGCACAGGACCACAGAGTATATTCCATCTACATTTTCAGATGAATAAAACTAAACATCAGCATGCCTATTTAGTACGTAATTCATGTACATTAGAAAACATGCAGCAGGTTTGCGCCTGTCCTAAGTCAGGAAATTTATTAAGCCTTTGTGTGTCCTTGTCTGTTTTCTAGTTAGTTCACTTTATGTCTATGGGAGTCTAGGATGATGTTTATTTCGCTGAACTTGATTACTCTTTATGTAGGGGCCAACTCCGACCTGCCGTTGGGTGTGGGGTTTCCTCGTCGTTCATTGAAGATCTTATGGTGGCTTTGAGTTGTTATTACATGTAGTCAATTTCACAAGCAAAAATGTGCATTTTAAGTAATTTGTCAGTACATATTCTTATTTTAAGGTGAAAATATATGGTTTACATTTACAGTTTAATTAAAATAGTAGTCCAAGGATGTCATAGCATTAGAATATTTTCTTGTGATGATTCTGTTCAGTTGCTGAAGCCTTAATTTGAAAACGGTTAAGAAAAAAATATTCTAATGTGGTCTTAACCAAATCAACCTAACTAAACTTTACACTATTGTGATAACTGTCAAAATATCGCAAATTATGTGCATATTACAGAATCTTTTATCATTTTTGTATCTCCATTAATTCATTGATATGTTGTTGTCTTGTGTCTTGTTCGTAATAAGTTTCGGGTATTAAGACATACCATTTAACAGGAAGTTTCCCTAGAATAGAAACAACTTTTGCATGATTTTTGTCATTTCTCGTAAATATTTGGACGATAAAGCTAGTGGTTGCTGAAATAAACACGATTGAATTGTTTTCAGCGACATTTGTGATGCAGTCATTAATTTTGACATCGATTCATAGCATCATTGGAGTTCAAACAATCTCTTACCTGATAACTGTCAACTGCCGGCGACAATCTGCCCAAAGAGCTTCAAATTTTAAATCAAAGTGCTGACAGCACTGCTAGAAGTGTTGCTGTCATAGGAATAAATGAGAATGTGACCAATCATAAAACTACAAATTCCCCTTTGTATGTGTTGCATTATTTAAAAAAAGTCTGCTATTATGCGATGACCAATAATTCATTTTGGTTGTTCATATCAAAAATGCAACTCGGTTTTTCATTCAAAACCACTCATCTGAAGACAAATTAAGTCGTGTTATTTTTAGAAAATCTGCCATGTTTATCTGACATAAAGATTCAAAGTTCACATTTTGCTCCTCTGAGTGTTTATTAACTGTAAAAGTATTTTCCCATTGATAATGATTTGGGATCGGACTCACAGTCATCCTGCAATTTTGTAAGGAGCTTATGCAAAGACCATTGTTCTAACTAGTCAAGTAATGATTTTAGAATGTATTCCCCAGAAGTTTTAACGTTAAATTAGTAATTCCCACTGGCAGCCATCTTGGAAACGATTCTGACCTGCAGGACATAATTTTTATACAGACAAACAAAAGGACCAAAGTGGCCACATTCGGTTTCACAGTTAATATACCACCCAATATCAAGTTCACTGCTGTAGGAACTCCTGGATAGGACATATGTCTGAAGGATTCATTTTTAATAGATCCACCAAAGGACTGTTGTGTTTGGTTCAAACAAGGTCAAATAATATATTTCTTACAATTTTTTAACAGACCCATTTTGATCAAGTTTAGTGTAGTTTCAAAAACAGATCTTTGAAAAGGTTTCCCAGTAGAAAAACTGCTCTCTTTTTTCAAATTAACGTTGGTGCAACTGCATATATCAGACACACTTACATATATTTAGAGACACGAAACGCACAAGGAAACAGATAACATTCAACCAGAAAATGTTAGAAACATAGGTCTGAACAACATGTCAAGTTTGGATTTTTCATACACATGATAGAGTGGGTCCTATAAGTATTCAATAGATAAACAAAGTTTAACGAACAAAAAGTAAAAAAAAAATAAGAAAATATCCAGATATTATTTCAGACAAGATATTCCGTTAAACTGGGTATTTCAGAGTAAAAGACAGCATTAGACAATAACTTCAGTGATAAAGGGTCTAGTGTGGTAACAAACCTAGATGTAATATGGCCAACCGAGACAGTGAAGATCTTGGTATGCATTTCCCTTAAGGTTCTATATGTTAAAACTATGCTTCCTGTTGGCGTCCATCTTGGATCTAATATGAACTTCCTGGACACATTTTTAAACGTAGGCCATCAAAGGACCATTGGGTCACATTTAAAAGAATGTTTGTTTCCCGTCCCCCGGGTGTAGCCTCTGTAACTGACCAGACAGGCAGGTGATTTTTTATTTTTTTTTAAATTCATTTAAATATATTGTTCGAAACACTTAATATGAAAAAGATCGTGGCACAGTGATTTTTCAACACTGTACATCAGAGGTACAGTATACAATATGCCAAGGATTGATTTTGCTTAGGGGAATAGTGTGTGCTTGTGTTGATTCAAGTGACTAATATCAATGATCTAAATTAGAATTTTTGTTTTTAAACATTTCTAATACTACATTGACCTCATAGCAAATTACTAAGGTCGTATACTCATTCTACGATTCACTTTTAAATTTTGACCAACTTGACAATCATCATTTTGTACCTGTCTGTCTGTCACTTCAAGTTTCATTTATCTTAAATGCATGTAATTAAATTAAATAGAACTTGCTTTTCACATTGATTGTATTGACTAAATTAATTATGAATATGTATATTATTATGCAGCATATAGAATGTGCAAATAATATTTTAATACTGTTTGAAATAATTTATTAACATTAAAAAAACAAGAGGCTATCAAGAGCCTTTTTGGCACACCAGGACCATTGAATTCAAATAATCAAAAAGGAAATCAGTCTCATAATGCTTCCACCTTTGGAGGTATGTATATTACCAACTTATTTGTAACGAGGGCGACATGAAATCACTTTTTAGAGCATCTTTAGGCGACTTGAAACACAACAGGGCGACTTAATTGCCCAGTTTGGTGGGCCCTGCGATACGTATCGTCTTCAGATTTCTCAATTTGATTACAGTTTTAAATCTTTTAAGTATTTTATGTGATCAAATAGTAAAATATTCCTCAGGGAGACAAGAGTGCTCATTTTCATAAAGGTAAATACATTTGTTTGTCCTTTATCTGACTTTTCCATACCAAAATCAGAAAGTTTCAAGAATTTAGGTGATACTGATTCTGAAATTTTAGCAGAAATCAGAAAAAGATATGTATCGATACGCTGGTATATCTAGTTTGTTGAAAAATATCGTAATATATCGATATACCGGTGTATTGTTACACTTCTACTTAGAAACTGTATAACCTACACAAAATTCTTTGGCATATTACTAAAAGCTTATATCAAGAGGAATCCTGAGAAAAAAATCCCATAAAAATAGGTATTCTGCAAATTTTTTATTTTGACTCCGTTCGGCCCCTTATAGCTGGGAAAGGAAACAAGTTACCAAAATTCTAATAGTTTAGTGCTATGCTAATTTTTCATAAGGAATCCATTGAAAAAACTGCATCAAAATCAGGCTAAATTTACTTTAAAATGCAATGATTTCTGTTTGTTTTGATTTATTTATGTTTGTCTTCATTTAACATGCATGGTGAATAAAAGGATATGGAGTAAATGCACATGAGACAAAGTCTCTACAAATACATGGTAAAAACAAGCATTTATATGTCTTTAACTTGCATTTCATACATGTATTGTTTGCTGAACATTTTCAATTACTTGTTCTCGCATAGAGATTTTTAGCATGATTTTCACTATTTGGTATGTTTGAAAATGTTTTCAGTCATATTTCTGTGCAAATTTTTATATATCATGGTAATTGCTAAATTGTTTCAAAAACAAAGATTTCGGGGAAATCTTGGTGAGGAAGGGAGAGTAATGATACATTTTGCACTCATGGTGAATTTATAGAGTTATTTCCCTTTATTGTATTCAATTTCTTGTATTTTATATTTTATGTGAAAAGATACGTTTTCTGTCATAAATATTTTCTCTTAATTATTTTAATTATTCTGTATAATTCAAATTTAGTATTTTTTTTTATAATTTGAGAATATCAGTTGTTTAGACCTGGATTACAAGTTATATTTAATTGTTGAATCAATTTGTGTTTGAGGGATTATAAGATTATGTCATTATTTGTATTTTAGATTTTTGGTAAATATGTAAAAGCTTTTTGATTATGCCTAAGCTGTGTAAAATACTTAGGATAAAATTGTCATGGATTTTTATAAATAGGCTTATTTCACTTGTCAAAAAAGGGTGCTAATTGAAATTGTGTTGTTTGTTATTAAGTGTTTTGTTATTAGTGTTAGCACATATGGGATAGCACATATGAAGATATACTTTAAAAAGTAACATGAAGCAATTAATTTAGCGTGCATTTCTATAAGCACTGTTAATCTATTGTTCATTGCAAGAATGTATGTGCATTCTTCATGAAACATATTACATGTATGAACAAAACAAATAGAACCAAAACATGAGGTAAGCATAGGAACCCGCACGTGGCGCCTTCACAGTCATCTGACATTTTCATGATAATATCCAGTTTGGAGATACTGATATATTATCAGTATCTATAGATCAAAGGAAATTCATGGAAATCACAATATGTGATGGATTATCATTACTTCTAAACATTTCCGACACTGTGTTTTATTAATCAGTAAAACCAAACCAGCACGAGACTCCTTGAGAATGACAAAAGTAAATAAAATAGGGCAGAGTAATCTACATAAAGAAATGCTTCACCATCAACAATTTTCATTAAAGCAATCTTGAGTGAACATTTGCATACTATTAACTGAATGTAATTATAAGTTTTCAATTCAATATTGTGTAGTTTAAATGTCGTAAAAAACACAGACATGAACAACTTCTTCCACATGCAGCACTAGCGCGCTTCATTCAAAATATACTATAGTCAACGCTTTTACTATCAAATATAGCTAAAACAAATATTGCATTGATTCCTAAATAATTTTCCAAAACAAAGTGTTTTGTAATTACGAAGCTATCTTGTATATATTTATTATTATTTGGAGTAATTAGAAGTATATGGAGATCTGGACCTACTAAAGGCAACGGCTATTTATTGTCGAAAGAGGCACACATTCCATAACAGACAAGTCTATATATTATCCAAGGACAGAACTACCTGATGAGGTAAGTATTGTTCATTTATTATTTCACCCTTTCCTGTTGTTAAATCAGCCTACAGAGCACTTCCGCAGAAACCATATCCGGTTGACAGAATGTGCAGAACCAGATCGTACGTAAGAAGTAGACGCTGCTAAAGAAGCAGATAGCGCTGGAAACGCATCTCAAATAGCATAAGGCGAGCGAGAACGTGGTGAAGGTGAAGGGAGCTGTCCTCCCTAAGACATAAGAAAGTGTAAGACATTGTGGTTCCACGAAGACGCAACTGACTTGTGTATTCGAATATAATTACAGACTAAAGTATTTTTTTTATTTTCATAGACCCCTCCTTTTTATATATCCACAGTATATCCCTATTTCTTTGCCCACGGATCTTACTTCTTTTTAGCCAAACTGAATTCGTATCGTACTTGTTCAGCAAATTGAGTGGGAGAAAAGTGGTCTTACAAACGGGAATGTGAAGTGTGCATTGAAAAAAGACTTATTCATAATTGAAATTTGACACCTCTGCAACATAGTATCTGAAGCATAGAGTCTATCCGGCAGGCTGAGCGAGAGAACCGTGGAAGTTCATAGTTTTCACAATTATGTCTGGTATGATTGATTGATTGGATATTTCTTAATGTCTCCTTGGCAATATTTCAGCTATATCAAGATGAGAACAAGTTTGTCAATTAATAATAACTTTCGTGTATGGAAAGGGCTATGGGATGCCAGGTATGAAAAAGTGGCTAAAAGGTTTGATTTTAAAGAAAAAGTGTTACTCTTGGACATTTTCAGGAAATTTACCACAGTTGGAAGCGGAATAAAATTCCGAAAAAAATAATTTCCTTCAATAAATTATATTCATCAATTCTACATCAAAATTTAAACTCGTAAATGTCAATTTTGTTTACACGTAGTTGATATATGAACCACAAGTGAAAATTAAGCAAAATTCATCGATGCGGAAAATAAAGGCCATAATTCTGGTATGGATATTGATTACTACTAAAGATGTAACCAATAACCGATTGTCATATATGTATAGTATATAAGTGTTGAGATATGATGCAATCAAACAAAAAATGAATAAAAAGAACATGTAGGTAAATTGGTCTTGATTATCTAATTAATGGCTTTTGAATTTCCTGGAGTGCAAGTGTGAGAGAGTCTGTGAATGAATGTTATCTTTGTATATTTATATTTGTAAAATTCATTTTGAAAATTAATAAAATATTTAAAAAAATTAATGGATTCGAAAGGTGCTCCTCGATTGATTGAAATTAATATATACTTAAAATAAAATGAATGGTTATTAAGAATAATATCACAATTCTAGAAGCAATCAATTTTGTCCATCCAAACGCTTTTTGAGGTTCGGTCGTCGTACTGCAAACAAACAACTTGGGCCTTAGATACCAGAACTACCTTAACTTATAAATCATTTTCATGAAAAGTAATGAATTCTACTTTTGATTGCATTTCAAATGTCTGAGCTTACTTGGGTGTTTATATAAATCATTGCTATCGTAATGTTTTAGGTCTAAGAGACCCCAAAATCATGGCAAAAAAAATCGGAAATACACAAAAGCAAAATCTTGTACTCAACCTATTTAAGAGTGTAAATATACATGGTAAAGTTTATCAGTTAATAGACCATGCTGTATACCAGTCATATATGAAAGTTTTGAAATTTGTGTGCACTATGATTTTTCCAGTCAGTCATTTGTTCATTTTTTGTTACGGGTATATTGTAGCAGTATCTGGGGGAATCTTTCAAAGACACGAAACCAATCTTGTACTTTTGGCATACATCAACTGAAGGATGACATTGACAACATAGAGACAAACCACAATGGCTTTATGGACAGAGCTACAGACCAATAGCAGACAGCCAATATCAAAACAGACAACAGACATGAACTTATGGTGCAACCTCACAAAGAGTGAAGAACTTGTTGTAAATTGTGTGAAATCAGTTATGTTTTTTTTTCTATTAGAGCTTGAAACAAGTTATTTTCGATGTAAAGATGTAAAGTTCTGTTATAATAAAATACGGTTAAAGTAAAAGCTTCATTTATTATTTTCTAGATTTCAATAGTGTGCGGAATTCAAGAGGCAGGTTTCAAGACAGACTTCTGACAGTTTGTGAGGGTATAAAACTCACAACAAGTACCTTCATGTCTATGAGGGAAAATTTTTTAGACGGGGTAAAGAAAGTATAGACTAAAGTCTTGACTGAGTTGAACAGACATCAATTAAAGTTTAATGAAGTTTAAACTTTAGGTGCAAATTTAATCCTTATCAAATTTTACTTAATTTACACTAGAAATTTAAATGTCATTTAACTTTAAATAACAAAATACCGAAGTTACTGTTAATTTAATTCTGCATATGCGTATTTTGACAACTTATGTCTCATCAATGCAGATCAAACCAAAACATATGAAAGTCCATTAACCGAATAACAAGTAAAATTTGAGAAAGAGCAGATTACCGAGAGGAACTAAATAGAAAAGCCAAAATCAGCTAAAGCAGGGCTATACATTCTCCTTAGATTTAAACAAAATTTTGTAAAATTTAGATATGGCAAGTTTCAATACAATCGGTTTTTTGGGTCAGGACCGAAGTACTGACTACTGGGTTAGTGAAAACTTTCGGGGACTAACAATCCACCAGCAGAGCCATCAGGCCACTAGTTATAAATAACAAAATACCGAAGTTGCTGTTAATCTGTTTTCTGCATATGCGCATTTCGACAACTTATGTCTCATCAGTGCAGATAAAACCAAAATATTTGGAAGTCCATTAACCAAAAAACAAGTAAAATCTGAAAGGATTTAAATAGAAAGCCAAAATTCAACTAAGGACAGAGCTGATGATTGTGCAACCCGGTCCTGGATTTTAACTCACCTGACACAAAGGGCCATTTTAGCTATTGCCATCATTTGGTGTGCAACGTTGTCCATGTCATTGTCTGCATTGGGAGGTTAACCTTTCATCAAAAGTACTCGGGTTGGAGTACATAACAAAGCTCCCGGTTTTATTCCTTGAATAAAACTCTTAAATGAGTACATCCTTTCCTTGCTCTTTGTCGATATGCTCAGGCAGTAGGAAAAACAATTTTGTAGTTGTTTTGTAGTTGTTTACATAGTTGACTAATTAGTCAGATCTTTTTTGAATTTTGTTTGTCAATTTTTGACTGTTCCATTGCTGTGTACTGGTCTATAATCTATATAAACTTTAAAAAGAACCATACCTCTTTATGTCATATTTGTATTATTCCTTTTCTTTCTTCATTTACTTTCAATTATGTTTTTGAATTAACTTGTTCTCGTCCAGATATAGCGGTAATATTGCTCATTGCACGTTAAACTCAAACTAATCAATCAATTAATATATTATTCCTATTAAGCTTAATAGGGAGACAACAAAGAAATACTTGCGGTAAGATTAGTTCAGGATGGTTGTTCTATGATAATGGCACTAGAGTTGTTATCTTAAGATGGGAAAGCACATATGAAGATATACTTTAAAAAGCAAGATTATTTTTTTCCAAAATAGTAAGCTAAATAAAGGTTATAAAAAAGCCTTGTGACTACTATAGAGGGTACTTCAACTCCCTATTGGACGATTATATCCCCACATCTTAACCCCTAGGTCAGTATTCAATATAAAAATGGAATTTCAATGAATAAATTTATCAATTTCAATAATTACGGTGTTGTATGTAAAGGAGGAATATACTAGAACTGTGTGCACACATTAACAAAACTCGGGAACAAATTCGTCAAAACTCGTGTCCATCATTTGACAAAATATTGCAAAGGAGTCCTTTGTAAGAATAAAGGGTAATACGTGAAGACGCCTTTCATGGCAGTATGATTCGTAAAAATAGCCGTGATTTCACAGAATTCTATAACTTTCGTGGCGCAATACACTATTTTGCAAACTTAAAAACGCAATTTCGAAGAAGGGGGCGACTGCAGGAAACCCGTTCCCTAATCAGATCTTGGCAGCTTTACAACGTACACGTATGAAGGGATGTTCCCGGAGAAAAAAATATATTGCCCTTACTGACAAGCAGTATTTTTTTTTCTTTTTGAACTACCTTTTATCAGAAACTTTTCTCCTTTGTTCTTGGTCGTCACTGCTTAAGGCAATTTTCAAATTGGTATTTTTGATGGGATTATGAAATTCCTGTTTTTACAATTGCAGTTCTGTAAAAGTGTGCTAACATATCGACTATCAAACATGAAATTTTGTTCATCATGGTTGTGCAGGGATTTACCGGACGCGAAAAACACGCGTCTGGTACGCAAAAATACATTTCGGGACGCAAATTTAACTATAATATGCGTCCAACGGGGCGCAACATAATTGATGTATTATAATTCGTTGTACATGTACATGTTGCACCAAGTTGCGTAGAAACGCGAATATGCTCAATACCCATGAAAGAATATTATTTGAAATTCATGATCAAAGAGAGACGCCCTATACAATTTGTTTCGGTTATAAATT
>MJUU01065697.1:14229-39898 GCA_002080025.1 Modiolus philippinarum
CCGCCGTGCGCGGTCCCGGCTGAAGAATAGGCCCGCAGCATCCTCTGAGCTTGGAGTATGAGCCATCCTAACAGAGGACCCCGAGGGAACCCCGGGATATAGAAATAGGACCCAGTATCTCCGGCTTGCGGGGTGTGACCCCTCCTAAACGGAGGCTGACCCCGAGGGTCCCGGGATATAGAAATAGGACCCATTCCGTGGTTGTGCGGGATTAATAAATACACAACCCATCTTTCGGATGGGATGTAAACTCAGGTCCACGTGTTGGAAGAAATGCCACGCTTCCTGTACGTTAAAGAACCCTTGTAGCCAGCTCTCTTTGGGGTGGTCCGTAGGTGATCGGCTACAAGGCTAAATTCCATGCCCTTGACGATTTCACCCTACTTTTCCAGTGGCAGTCAGAATTTCCCGTCCCATGGCCATTTCCATACCCCAAAGTGATTATTTATCAACAAACTTGTTCTCGTCTTGATATAGCTGAAATATTGCTGAGTAGACGTTAAACAATATTCAATCAATCAATCAATCTTTTTCATATAGTATAGATTTATATAAAACTGGACCTGCTTTACATTATATGGTACGCTTAAAATGGTAAATTAATTACTGTGAAAGTACTATTGTTCGTTGGGTTCCAATTTTCGTGGATTTCGTGGTTTGCTTTAACCACGAAATTAAGTTCCCAACGAAATGCGTTTTTCCCATAGAGTTTTAATGTATTGAATTTGAAACCACGAATTTAAGTACCCACGAAATAGTGACATTTATGAAAACCACGAAAATTGATGTCCACGAATAAAAGTACTTCCACAGTATTATAAAATGTAAATGTAATTTTAATGAGAAAAAAACAAACAATCAATAACAGTCCCCTACCGGCATAATATATTGATAACCCCAAAATTTTGTGATTATAAAAAAGATGGACAGACAGCGGTGAAACAAAGTCTCCTTAGGTGAAAATCGATGGGGAAGAATAAAATCAAACTATATTGGTAGACCAACACACTAAATATATGATCAGTATCTGTAACAGTATGGAAAAAAGTCCGGAAAACTTCTATTGAAGTCCAAAGTCCATAACTCCATCAGACATCAGTGGGCCGGAACTCAACAGTCATACCAAATTTTTAACGGTTTTGGAAAATTGTCCGGAAAACTTCTGTTTTACTCATATTGTTTTTTATTTCAATGCCAGTAACTTTGTTAAAAATCAGTGGACCGGTAACAAAGTCAAACTAACTCTATATGGATTATGGCTCGGTATTTAGTTTTTTCTACGTTATTTGATTATAATGCTGCTGATTGGAGGTTAAAACCTTAAAACACGTGTACAGCACCAAACAATTTAGCTTATCATTCAACTTAGGTAATTGTGAATTCTGTTAACTTATGGTGTATGCTTACGAACCAAATAAATATCTGCATTTTAATAAAAGAGTTAAATGGAAACATCTACAATAGCTAAAAATTACAAATTCATGCTACAATTTGACAAAGAACTACATAAGAAAACGCGAACAAGACAAAATACAACCTAGCTAAGCAGATTACCCTAAAAATCTTTCAGTAGGTGATGCATTAAATTTGGTATGAAACATCCTTAGACACCATGTTATCAAAAAAGCACGTTAGCCACCATGAAACTGGTAATGGCGGCCAATTTGACAAAATAGCGGTTATACGATAAAAAACTAATAAAGCTAAAACGAATCAGTCGTACACATGTAGAAAGGCTAACAAATGTAAACCTATGTGGCATATGATAACAAAAAAAACAAGGAATGAAAATATAGAATAAAACCTAGGTGATCAAGTCTTGCATCATTAATACTAGCAGTTGGACTTGATCTATCATACATCATGATGACGAACATTTCTAATACATTCTAATTGTGTTCGCTTATCACCGGTGGATATTTGCTTAGCTTTCTAAACACATCTGTTATATCGGATAAAACATTTCATGTCCGCCATGCAGTTTTCTTTCCCTTACCTCGAAAAGCAGAGACAATATCACGCCCTGTGAATGCATGAAAGAACAACAAACCTTCAAATTTAACAGCGCCGATCTCTTCATGGATAGCATTGACAGGAATCCATCTTCAACTATTTCCTTGATCAAACTCTATCTACATTGTTTGTAATCCTATGTTGATGAAATCAGGCAGTACATTCACGCTGATAACCAATACATCTGTTACATTCGCTTTTATCACGATGGATTTTCTTCCTTCTGCTGCAGCATGTCTGGCATGTACAAATATTCGTGTGTCTGCCTCCTCATGATTACATTTTGAGAGACCTTCAAAATTTACTTGCCTGTTGGAAACAACACTGTCCTCTGTTGTAACTGTCCTCTGTTGTAACATAAACAACATTTATTTTGCAATGTTAAATAACTTTGGTAGCTAGAAAGTTGAACATAGTATAGCATTGGACCCTATGGGAAAACACACATGGTAACGATCTCCTCTGAAACCACTGGACCAATTTGAACCAAACCTTACAGGAAAAATGTTTGTAAAGTCCTTCACTAAGATTGCTTAAATTTTTCAGATCGGCCAAAAAACATGGCTGACAGGGCCAAACATAGTTTAACATTAGACCCTATGGGAAAACACACATGTTAACTATCTCCTCTGAAACCACTGCACCAATTTAAGCCAAACTTTACAGGAATAATGATGTAAGGTCCTTTACTAAGATTGCTCAAATTTTTCAGATCGGCAAAGAAAACAATGGCTGACAGGGCCAATCAAAGTTTAACATTGGACCCTTTGCGAAATATCACATTTTGATTATGTAATCTGAAACAACTTAAGCAAATTAAACCAAATTTTACAGGATAATGTATGGAAGGTCCTTCACGTAGTATGCTGAATTTTTTTTATCAGCCAAAAAACATGGCTTCCAGCGGGGAACATAGTTTAACAATGGACCTTATGGAAAAGCACATTTTATCTATCTCCTCTGAAACCACTGGACCAATTTGCACCAAAATTTACAGGAATAATATTTGTAATGTGCATTACTAAATTGCTTAAATTTTTCCGATCGGCCAAAAACATGGCCCTCAGGGCCGAACATATTTCAACATTGGACCGTATGGGAAAATCACATTTTAACTATCTCCTCCGAAACTACTGGATAGAACTGACCCAAACGTTACAGAAATAATGTTTTTAAGGTCCATCACTAAAATTGCCTTCACATATTGGAGTAGGTCGGCCCAAGTACCAGTTCTGCCAACCAGCTAGCTCCTCAACTCCTCGAGGACTTTGGCCCGCGCCAAGTTGTAACTAGGATCCTCCAACACTGCTTTGGCAGGAGACTCACAAAATAATATGGAGAGATGCTCCTCAAACACGTGCGGTCTAATACTACCGGCTCTCCTCTCACAATTCTTGACGGGGCATCTTGTCCTGTAACGTTTGGGAACAGGGCGTTCCTCACAAGGAGGAGCGGCACCTGCCTCCAGCTCACGTGGCTGCTTCCTGTGAGATACCTCCTCAGGGCGAGGAGAGTGCTCCCGAGCCCTCTTTGCCGCCGGCATCTCTGGAATATCATCCTCCCTGCCTCGGAGATTCTCCTCCATCTTGTAGTGGAGAGCTAACAGACCTCTCCCCCTACCTCTCCTGGTGGACTGTGGTCTCCAAGGTCTTCTTGGCTCCTCCTCGGGTGAGGAGGGAACCCCCACCACCTGATCTTCTCCCACCAAGGTGGTGTCCTCCTCATCAGACGATGATGATGATGAAGTATACTCCTTCAACAATTCCATCTTAACAGTAGACAATTAGACAAATGTCCTGCAAGTACACCAGAAGAAAACATATTAAGCCATATGTCTAACCCTTAACTAAATGTACCAGATTAATACTCAACTAATTAATCTATCAAAATACCCACAAATGTCCATGTGTGTACTCCGTGCACTTGCATAATTGTCTCTTATATGGTTGTCTCTGATGTTTACCCTGACCCCTCCCCTTTTTCTTAAGCTAAGGGATACCTTGGACTGCATCAACTGTTTGACAGTTGGGGCAGCCATATGCCTTTAGAGCCTCTGCCTCATCTGGGGTCAGTCCCACACAGGATAAGTGGAACCAGTCATGACACTGGTCGCACTGAATCATTGTCTCACCTGTATCTGGACCTCTACAGACACAGTACTGTTTTTTACCTTTAACATCCTGTGTGCCAGCCATGAGATCATCTCCATTGAGAACTTTTTCTTGACCGTTCCTCAACCATAGAGGAATTCTGCGGTCCTTGCATGGCTTCATTTTGTCATGGTTTACATTGAAAATGACCTTTCTGAGTTTTACCTTGTACAGGTATGGTGTTTTTCTCTGTACCACCACTCCAGGCCGCCAGGGTGACATGAGCTTTTTAGCTTTACCTTTTGGTTTTGCGTCATGCAAAACGTAGACTAAATCACCAGGCTTATATTGTTTTTCGTGCCTTCGCACATCAAAGTCTCTTTTCATCTTAGCCTGTGTAGTCTGGAGAGTTTTCCTAGCTATTTCATGAGATTTTCTAATAGCACTCTCGAGCTCGACTATGTACTGTTCTGGACCCTCGTATGTTTTTTCGTTTCGGTTACTAAACATCAAATCAGCAGGTTGATTTGTTTCTCGCCCCAACATTAACCTGTTTGGGGTATACCCAGTGCTTCTATTAACACTACTTCTGATTGCTCCTGCTAACTGGGGCAAAAACTCATCCCAGTTGTCTTGTGAGTCGTCCACAAAACATCGAACTGCATCCATCAGAGTTCGGTTTTGTCGCTCCACTTGTCCATTACTGGAGGGTCTGTATGGAGTCGTTCGAGCTTTATGGATTTGTAACAGCTCACATATACTTTTAAATAACGAGCTCTCAAAATTCCTACCCTGGTCTGAAAACAGTTGAAACGGGTAACCAAACCTGGAGAAAAATTCATTGATGGCTGCATGGGCAGTGACTTCCGCTGTCTGTGACGGAAGAGGTATACACTCGACCCATTTTGTAAATTGGTCCACCATCATCAGGATGTTTTCGTTTCCCTTTGTTGTCTTGGGAAGCGGACCCATAAAGTCAATGTGAACTCTCTCCATAGGATATCCGGAGTGGTAAGGTACCATCCTGTACCCATTATATCTGACAGGTTTCTTGTTCTTACTACAAACATCACAGCTAGTAACAAAATTTCTGACATCTCGGGACATGTTGTACCAGTGAAATTTACCTTTCACTCTAGTGAGAGTTCTCTCCGTACCTTGATGACCTGCGGAGGGTAACTCATGACATAGTTCCATAACTGACTTCTGCATAGAGGCAGGTACTTCAAGTCTAGAGCTTGCCTCGTCCTTTTTAGCCTTGCTACGATGTATTCCCTGATTATCTATTAAAACATGTCCTTGTTAATCCAATGGCTTTTAGCAGCTTAGCTTGTCCTCCTTGGGTTCTTCTTTATCTTTAACCCAAGCTAAAATGATTTCCAAATCTGTATCGGTAGATTGAGCAGACTTGATATCCTCTGCTGAGTACCCGGTTATACTAATACCTTCATCCTGTGATATTGCAGCAATGTGACAGAAATTTGGACCTTCTGCCACTAACTTAGTACTATCCTGTGTCATGTACAAGTTTAACTTTGTAGTAAACCAAGTATCTTCTGTACTGCTTGAAATATCGCTCTTAACCTCTGCAGACTTTTGTGACTCGACCTCGGCCTCCGGCCTTGAGCTGGAGATCGATGAGGAGGAATCGGGAGTCTGGAAGAGACCTATTAGCGCAGAAGCGATATTGTTCACTGGTTTCTGTCGCCTATGGACCTTCTTTGTCAGTGGTACTGCTTGGTCTACATCCCGTATAAACTTTGACCAGTTCTTGTGGGCCCTAGTGCAGTATGGACATCCCCCACAAGGTAACTTACTTATATCCATGTCGGCTGTGAAATTGTGACATGCTTGTACATCATCAGGTATCCGGCTCATAGCATCCGCATTGGTGTGGAGCCGTCCAGGGCGATGCTGGATAATCATATCATACTGGCAGAGTTCTTCCAGCCATCTTGCCAGTTGAGCTTGCGGTTCCTTGAAGCCCAATAGCCACGTCAGACTACTGTGGTCAGTTCTGACCGTGAACTGTCGCCCTAACAGGTAGTGTCGAAACTGTCGAAACCTGACTACTGCCAGTAGCTCTTTACGAGTAGTACAGTACCTTTTCTGTTCCGGAGTGAGCCCAAAGCTACCGTAAGCTATTGTTCTTTCTCGACCTTCTTGTACCTGTATAAGTTCACATCCAATAGCTTTATCAGACGCATCCGTGTCTAATATAAAGCCGCCGTGCGCGGTCCCGGCTTATGAATAGGCCCGCAGCATCCTCTGAGCTTGGAGTATGAGTCTTCCTAACAGAGGACCCCGAGGGAACCCCGGGATATAGAAATAGGACCTAGTATCTCCGGCTTGCGGGGTGTGACCCCTCCTAAACGGAGGCTGACCCCGAGGGTCCCGGGATATAGAAATAGGACCCATTCCGTGGTTGTGCGGGATTAATAAATACACAACCCATCTTTCGGATGGGATGTAAACTCAGGTCCACGTGTTGGAAGAAATGCCACGCTTCCTGGACGTTAAAGAACCCTTGTAGCAAGCTCTTTTTGGGGTGGTCCGTAGATGATCGGCTACAAGGCTAAATTCCCCGCCCTTGACGATTTCACCCTACTTTTCCAGTGGCAGTCAGAATTTCCCGTCCCATGGCCCTTTCCATACCCCAAAGTGATTATTTATTAACAAACTTGTTCTCGTCTCGATATAGCTGAAATATTGCTGAGTAGACGTTAAACAATATTCAATCAATCAATCAATCTAATATAAAGTAATCTGTCTTGTTTGATAAGAACAGGTGCGCATAGCAATTTTTCCTTGATAGCGTCAAAAGCTATTTGCCTATCAATATTCCAACTAAAAGGCTTTTTACCTGTAATTTCATACAGAGGTTGAGTAATTTTAGAGTAATCCTTGATAAATGACCTATGGTAATTGGCAAATCCGAGAAAGGATTCTATTTCCTTGGTACATGTAGGAATAGGCCAATCCTTAACTGGTTTCAGATGTTGTTCTCCAATTTTGAGTCCTCGCTGACTTACTGTTGTTCCTAGGAACTCTACAGATTTCCTAAACAAGTGACATTTAGCTGGTTTCAGCTTTAACTTGTACTGACGGAACCTCTGAAATATATTCTTCAGATTTTGTAAATGAGACTCAAAATCTGTTCCTAAGACTAGGATATCATCCAGGAAAGATAACACCACTTTCCAGTTCAAGCTTCTTAGTAACAAATTCATTACTCTAGCATATGTTCCTGGAGCATTGCACAAACCAAAGCTCATCTTGACGCATTCAAACAGACCATATTTTGTGATGAATGCGGTCTTCTTTCTGTCCTCTGGCTTGATTTTTACCTGCCAGTAGGCCCAATTTGCATCGAGCTTTGCAAACCAAACATTACCTGCTGCTGTTGATTTTGTTGATTCGGATGATTGACTTGTCCCCGAGGTTGACTGTTGACGGTATTGTCGTTGTTTCCAGCTTGTTGCCGCCGTGCGCGGTCCCGGCTGAAGAATAGGCCCGCAGCATCCTCTGAGCTTGGAGTATGAGCCATCCTAACAGAGGACCCCGAGGGAACCCCGGGATATAGAAATAGGACCCATTCCGTGGTTGTGCGGGATTAATAAATACACAACCCATCTTTCGGATGGGATGTAAACTCAGGTCCACGTGTCGGAAGAAATGCCACGCTTCCTGCACGTTAAAGAACCCTTGTAGCAAGCTCTTTTTGGGGTGGTCCGTAGGTGATCGGCTACAAGGCTAAATTCCCAGCCCTTGACGATTTCACCCTACTTTTCCAGTGGCAGTCAGAATTTCCCGTCCCATGGCCATTTCCATACCCCAAAGTGATTATTTATCAACAAACTTGTTCTCGTCTTGATAAAGCTGAAATATTGCTGAGTAGACGTTAAACAATATTCAATCAATCAATCAATCAATCCAGCTTGTTGACTGTGGAAATCCAATTCTTGAGTACCGTTGTAAGGTTGTTGAACCACTTTTGGGTTAACGGTTGAGTTTATTTGTCCTTGTTGAGTGTGGTTGACATATTGACCCATGTTGATACTTGTTGACATCTTGTTGACTGATGTGAACACCTTGTTGTAGTTGACTAGGTAGTAGTTGAGGCATAACGGGTCCTTGTTGGTAGGTGTTGACGCCTTGTTGAAGGTGACTAGTTGGTTGTTGAGGCATAACCATGCCTTGTTGATAGGTGTTGACGCCTTGTTGAAAGGTGTTGACGGATGGTATAGTCATGCTGACACCATGTTCATACATGTGATGTTGTTGTACGGTGTTGGTTTGTTGTTGATGGTTCGGGTCACCTTGTTGAATGTTGTTGACAGCTTGTTGAGGATTGTTGAAATATTGTTGATGGTAAACATCCTGTTGATTACTGTCGATATAATGTTGAATATTTGTTGAACCTTGTTGGTGGTTGGCGTATTGTGGGTTCGTTGTATCTTGTTGAAAGATATTTTGTTGATGCGTAGGAATCAATACGGGTTGACATTACTTGTGGTGACATATAGGGGTACTAAGCTACCTGTAACATGCACTGAGTCTAAGCTGTTCATACCTGAGCTTGTCACCTGAAGTGTGCCTTCAGTCTTTACCTAGGTACCTCCAGCTGGAGGAACCGAAGCAATGGGTCCTCCCCCGACTGGAGGAGCGAGTACCATTACCTGTGTACTGGGTACTGAGATAGCATCTTGACTTTTTGACTCATTACCTTTAGTACCTACCATGTACTGGTCAAACCACATCATATCTGCTGTGTTTGTCTCTACCTGGCCCATTTCTTGTTTAAATGTCATGCCGGGCTCAGTTTTGATAATGTTTGTCTCATGTACACTCACTGGTGTAGGCAATGTCACTGGATTTGCCTGTTCCGGGCCCTTATTGAAGACACCATGTGCATAACCTGCAAACGGATCAAGATCAACTAGTGTTTGCTTACTTCCTTTCGATGATGCACCCTTCTCTTCAAAATCAATGCTATTTAGCATCTCGGGTGTCTTCCTTATGTAAGGAATGAGTGACAATGTTTCTGGTGTGATTGTAAAACCAAGTGTACGCATTGCCATTATTTTTTGTTGTGTTTTAACCCCATACACCAGGAATTTTTAACAACTCTACTTCACCGCAGGTGTTTATTTTCACCTTACTGCCGATTTTACTGGCAGAGTACATGTTTGCAGTATTTACCTACTGACAGAGAATAAAACACCAAATTGTCAGTTGAAATACAACTAATTTACCAATTGACCTCGGTAAATTAGCCCAATGTGATTACTAGAGTGTTTACTCCTTTGGAGTTTCTCTTTCCTCCAAATAATTATAACCAGATTATATCCCT
Organism: Modiolus philippinarum; assembly: GCA_002080025.1. Taxonomy (NCBI): domain Eukaryota; kingdom Metazoa; phylum Mollusca; class Bivalvia; order Mytilida; family Modiolidae; genus Modiolus; species Modiolus philippinarum. The sequence goes on from MJUU01065697.1 coordinate 23,686, forward strand.
GGAGTTACTTTTTTCTCCAGATATTCCCTGTAGCTGCTCTGACCCTTTTTTTTGCGGGACCCTATGGAAAAGACATTCAAAGATCTTCTTCTCAGAAACTACCAGTCCAATTATAACCAAACTTAGTCACAATGATCCCTAGATGGTCCCTTCCAAAAAAGGTATCCAACAGGTCCGTACCTAATCCAAGATGGCCGCCAGCGGGGAACATAGTTTTAACATTGGACCCTATGGGAAAGACATTCAAAGATCTTCTTCTCAGAAACTACCAGTCCAATTATAACCAAACTTAGTCACAATGGTTCTTAGATGGTTCCTTCCAAAAATGGTATCCAGCAGGTCTGTACCTAATCCAAGATGGCCGCCAGCGGGGAACATAGTTTTAACATTGGGCCTATGGAAAGACATTCAAAGATTTTTTTCTCAGAAGCTACCCATCCAATAATAACCAAACTTAATCACAATGGTCCTTAGATGGTCCCTTCCAAAAAAGGTATCTGGCAGGTCTGTACCTCATCCAAGATGGCCACCAGCGGGAACATGGTTTTAACATTGGACCCTAAGGAATATACATTCTCAGAAACTACTAGTCCAATTAGAACCAATCTAAGCCACAATGGTCTTTAGGTGGTCCCATCCAAAAAATGTATCTGGTAGGTCCGTAACTCATCCAAGATGGCCACCATCTGGAACATAGTTTTTACATTGGCCCGTTTGATTTTCAAAGGAACCTCGGCCCAAATTTTTGAATTTTTATTTGAAAAGTGGTCTGCATGTTTCAATTTCAGCACTATGTTTTACCTTAATTATAAGGGGAACCCCTGCTCAAATTTTTTGAATGGTGTTCTGTTATGGGTTGTAATGGATGGTGGATCTTTCGGTTGCCATGGAAACCAAACAAGAATACTGTAATTTTAGAAAAAAAAGTATTCTGCTAAATTTTATTTTTCATTTTTCCTAATGGAAATGCCTTTTATCTATGTCAGCCATGGTCCAGGTGAGCGATACAGGCTCTTGAGAGCCTCTTGTTTAGTAAAGGAATACAGTAATCAGATTGATTTAATGCAGCGTACGATCTGTCAATTACTGTTAAAGTTCATTTATATTCATGTTGGTGAACATAGAACTAAAGTCGTAAGTGCAAAGTAGAACACCAGGAGGACAGAAAATATTTTCTAATATGTTTATTATTTCCGTACTATCCCTGATGTACGTTTTTTGTAGTTTAACTAGTGGGAGCAGGAAATAATCTAATAATTTCCCCAACTGTTCTGTTGGTACACCACATTGAGATATGATAGGTCTACCTGGAATGGCAATGTCGGACCTGTTCTTAATATTTTCCAAGTTGTTAATTGTCTCTATAGGGAGTTTATGTATTTTAGGTATTGTGTAAAGTCGGCCACATCTGTTTTTCAGTGATCCTTGTAATAGGAAATTATATGTAGTCCGATCCAATTGAATTGATGCATAGAAACATTTAATGAAGTTTACCACTTCTTTTGAAATATGAGGTGTATTAGGTTTCACTATCTGTTCATAGTGAACATTGCCTAGTTGTCTAGTACCCTCTTTGATATATGAAGTTGTATTCATTATAACTATAGTACTGTTTTTGTCAGCCTTTTTAATTGTTATATTTGTTTTGGCTTTTAGTGATTTTAAAGCTAACCATTCAGCCTTAGGGAAGTTGTGAAAAGTGTTTTTGAATACTATATTATCAGTTTCCATTTTGGTTTGAAAAATATAGTTTTCTATTGCATTATTTGCAAATGGTGGTGTATATGTCGAAGCTGTATAGAATGGATGTAATGATTTAGAATCGCCTTTATCTAATTCATATTTACACCTCATCTTCCGAATAAGATTATCAAAATCTCGTAGGAGCAAAGTTTTTGCCTGTAATTTATTAGTGCATGGGATGAATTTCAATCCTTTCCCAAGTGCTAGAATTTCTGTATCACTTAGTGTGATTTCAGAGAAATTTTTGATATGCTTTTTGGCAGAAAGAATGTTATATTCTTTTTTCTGCTCTTTGTGAATTATTTTATGTTTTTTTAGTCTTTTTCTTTTGCTTTTTCTCAAAGAACGTCTATTAGCCATAGTGTTAATCTATTGACTAGGATGTATAATCATGTTAGATAGTGATGATTTCTCAGTTGGCCAATCAGGTGTAGACATTGGAGAGTAGGCGTGGTTTGTTATAGCTAAGAAAATATTGCCCTCCATGTCATGTGTAGTTTATCACTTTAAAGAAATCATTTAGTTATTGTTATGATAAAGCTTCAAATATGCTTTCTGGTGGTTTATATTGATTTAACCACTAAGTGATAATTAACAGAGAATCGTCAATTTGAAATTGATGTTTAATGGTTGATGAATGCAAGTATCAACTTTATAGTCAATGTGAAATTTGCTATAAAGTACTGTGTAAAAGCTTTTGTTAAGACATTAGTGCCTACATTTTAGTCAATAAAATTAATTAAAGAAATAAACAAGATAGGCATATAAATTCTTACTTTATATGGAATAGATCCATTATAAATCCAATAGACATTAAGTAGAAATCACCAAGTTTATCAGAAAAATCTAGGATAAAGCTTTAAGCGTCACATATTTTAGTTCATTAACTTTTTTTCTTGTATTTTAAGGTCATCTTACTGCGGAAGTCTTTCCCAGTTTTGGTTTTGGTGATTTTGCTGGATGACTGGTGATCATCACACTTAGGTCTCCTTAGATTTGCTGCATATCCCTTTTATATTTAGCAAGAATTTGTCAAACTGGCTGAAGAGTTCTTTCCTCTTTTCCCCAGAAGCAGGGCTAGCAGTATCCAGTTTACTGACTGGTCCAACATATATTGTGTGTAAAATACAATTATAAATAAACTTATCTGCAAACAAAACCGGAAGACACTGAAGACACGCCGCTCATTAAAAATAAAAGTCGAAACACCCATTTATACATGTAATCAGACTATAAGCTGACAATACTCAGCGAATCATAATGTCATGACGACTATGTGGAAGTGAAAAAACTACGAAAACACTGCATATTTGTGTGTAAACATAAATTACAGAGAAATAGGGTTTGAGGCCCGAATTAAGTAAAGAGATGGGATTTGGTGCTTTTATTGCTAAACATAAATTACAGAGAAATAGGGTTGAGGCCCTAATTAATCAGTACAGAGATGGGATTTGGTGCTTTTATTGCAAAAAATTGCACATTTCATTTCAATCCGACAAAAAACATTGCATCAAGTGCAGAATATAGTTTAACATTGGAGCCCAGTATGAGAAAACCATCCTTTTCATCATCTTCTCTCAAAACAATTAAAGCAAGTTATACTAAATGTATAGAAGGTCCTTTGCAAAATTAACTCTTTACAAAAGGATCAGACAAAACACGGGTGCTAATTGAGGACATACCTAAACACCCTACCCCATTGGTAAAAAAACATGATCATTTTTGGTCAAGCATGGCATAGAAGCATTTTGTCAGGTGAGCGATACAGGCTCAGTCTCTGAGCCTCTTAGTTTTCAAAATTTATTTCCGTCAAAACATCGGATACAGAAGAATGTCGAACAACATGTTTCTGAAGTCTTATGCTGATCAATACAAATTACTCTGTATTTGTTGAAGTATAGCCATGCCAAGTATCGTAAGAATTCCCAGTGTAATTAAAGCAGAAAAAAGAATGAGGTTCAATTGAATAATATACTGAGAAAAAACGGAAGTTGGCATAACATTCAGGAAAGTAATTCAGAATTGGCATTAGTAAAAACTAAAAAAGCTAAAACTTGGCATAAAAAACAAATTAATATACACGAGGAAAGCATCAATCAATCAGAATGACAACGATTAGTTATTTCATTTAGAACAAAAAGTAAGCAACATGATGTAGAAAACATAAAAACTAACATTGATATATTCCAAGACCCAGAAAGCTTCACATGAAACACAATCATACATACTTGTACGGATAAAGTCTTTGGAATAGACACAAAATACAAAGGTAAATTCATGTCATACAGCAATGATATATATAAAGTAAATGCATTATTTGATTTGACAGTTTAATCACACTTATTCATGCTATCCTACTCATATTTATATAAACAAACTCCGACCTGCCGTTGAGTCCACCGTTCATCGAAGATCCTATGGTGGCTTTGAGTTGTTATTACTCCCCTTTGGGTCGTTGTCTCTTTGACACATTCCCTGTTTCCCTTCTTTTTTTCTATTTTCTCATACTTTTTATGTATACGTGTAATTGGTCTACATTTATAAAACTGCAGTAATTGGTGTATAATAGATACCAAAATTTAAATCAAGACTTGTTATAATATACTAGATTTTTTTTTATTTTGTTCTTTTTTAAATTAAATTTGATAAGATTATATAAACTGATATAAAAATGCTACTCCATCATCTATTCTACTTACCTCGCATGTGTATTTGTAATGTATCCTGATGCACATGTAACCGTGCAGTTAATGCAATTGAATATTAATTTGTTTTATTTACGTGTGGTGTAAAGAAAGAGATATTACCAACAGGAGAAAATGCCTTTCAGTTGGTAATGGAAGAACAAGAAATCTCCAATTGCGACGTTTTCCTGTTTTTTTTTTAACAACACCCATAGCAGCGATTATGCCTTAAAAGATAGAAATGAAAGTATGTTATTTTTCCAGAAGATTATGATGCGTCTAATAGATGGCGATGCCTGTTTGGATAGAAAATTGTAAAGGGCCAAGTCGAAGTTGAAATATTACAAATAGTTATGGCAGTGGCGATGCTTGTTTGGATCGAAAACTTCTAAATGTCATATCAAGAGTTGAAGACTTACAAGAAAGGAATAACGATGGCGATGACCGCTTTGGACAGAAAACTGTTGAATGTAATGTGAAGGTTAAAAATTATAAAAATGTTATTACGATGGCGATGCCTATTTTTGGATAGAAAATTACTGAATGACATGTCAAGAGTTCAAAAAATTGCAATAAGTTATTGCGCAGGAGATGTCTGTTTTGTATATAAAACTGTTAAATGTTATGTCAGAGTTGACTCTAGTCTGTTATGTTTTTTTTTCTGGTGCAGTTCCCTTGTTTATTGCGGTATATGATTGCAATTATTGTCCATTGAATGTGTTATCTTCAGTATGCAATAGAAAAAATAGAAAAGTAACAATGATGCCGATGCCTGTTTTGATAGACAACTGTTCGGTGTTGAACACTGACCCCAGGGAACATGCCTTTGCCAATCATTTTTCGGGGATGTTCAAGATTTTTTTATTGAACAGTGGCTTACTAATCAAGCCTATAACCTGTATAGCCCTAAGAAAAGCCACAAGGAACTCATTCAGTCTAAACCTGATATAGCAGGAGAAACGAGAATTCTAATTGCCATTTGAAAAATAAGTCCAAACTGGACAAGTCTATTGATGTTCAAAAACTCCTTAACGACCTTAAATCACATCTTCTGTATATTTTTTTTCCTCCCCAATCGAAGGCGCATTTTCTTCATGAGGAATGGCAGTCTGTCAAAAGATAAAATGCTGTTACAGTGTGATATTGAGCTAGAGTTGACGATGTGAAGTAAACCTATTCGATTTACAATGCTTTACACTTACTTTTAATTAAGAGGGATATATTTTAATCTTCAATTTTGTCTCTGAAACCATTTGGGATAGCGTTGGTGCCTACGTGGATAATATTAAATTAATATATATTTACATTATATTTACGTGTAAATTTTCTAATCCTACCAATTTTTCCATTTTCAACTCGTCGTTGCCCCGGTGATCCCTTTCCCAATTTTATCCTCAATAAGTAAAATAAAAGTATCATCACACTGGACTTTAATAATGGATTCCTGCAGAAACAATATACGTGTTTCAGAACATATTTCTAATTCATCTTTCTAAATTTAAATATTCATCCCCTTTCAACTTGTTTTCCTTACGGTTGTCCTTTCTAACTCCCTCCTTTATTTCCCGGTTATGCTTCAGACTACAAATCTTAATAAAATCATCAATCTAATTATTAAATATATTATTACGAAGCCAAAGATGGCTAACGACGGGGGATCCCGAGGGAAAAAACTGTTCCTACAAGGGAAGTCAACAACATATCACAGGAACAGTCAATCGCACTTCCAGTCTGAGTGAAAAGTATGTTTATCAAGTGGAAACTAATATTAAAATTCAACTTCCAAATCAGTGAATACATATTTTTAATACAAACTACGTCCAGAGGATTTTAGTTTCCTGTAATTTTTTTTCACTCAATTTACTTATTTATCAATATTTTATCAAAATAAAACAGAAATCTGAAAATTCAATGCAAACATCCTTTTTAGTTAATTGAATAATGCATATATGGAGAAAAAAAATATCAAGAAGCATTTTTTATGTTTTATTTACCATTAGTTGTTGTGGCCTTCTTTTCTTGGTTTAAGAGCATCAAAATTCTAAAACAAATATATGAAGCTGAACACTGCTGAAATAAATTTCTAAGCCGATATGAAAAAAAACTTAGATCTATCATATATACTCATTGCTATCTTGGATCTATATTAAGTGTATAATTTAGAAGTCACTGGGTCACTTCAGTACTGAAATAAGTCACTTCAGTACTAAAAACAACCCCTTTGGGCAGAGGCAGAGACGCCAATAAGTGAAATTGAAGATGATGTCCACGAAGCCGAGACTTCATCTATAACAGCTGAATATTGATCCGATGAAGAAAAATCAGTAGTTAGCTGGGACCAGGATGTCATCATTGGTGAAAAGGTAATAAGTTTCCTTAAATCGTTTTGTTATTAGAGGAAAACAATTCTTTTTATTCAATGATTGATTGATTGATTAGATATAGTTTAACGTCCAGTGAGCAATATTTCAGCTATATCAGGACGAGAACAAGATAAGTAAAAGAAAAAAGAAGCAAAGGTGGAAGGGACAACCGGAATAACGAGTTTTGATTGCCATTGGAAAATGGGAGAAATGGGTAGGGACAGGAAATTTAGCCTTCTATACGAGTCCCAGTGACTCGGCTCTCTTTAGACAAGAAAGAAGGGGTCTTTATACTGCGTGGCGTTTCTCCGCACTGTTTGACTACAAGGGTTGGCGGTCATGCGTTCCGCATAATGACCTGACTACCCCGCATATAAAGGGCTTTCCCCTATCCACTACTTGGGGAAGAATAACTGAAACTTAATGAAGTAAACAATGATTCTAAATACTGTCCATTTCTCGATCTAACTATCATCGATGACTCTGGAAAAAATAAAACTAAAATTTATGATAAAAGGGATGATTTTGATTTCACTATTACTAATTTCCCTTTTTTTGATGGCGACGTTCCTGTACCACCATCATACGCGTCTGATCTACTCTTGACGACTTTAATTAACGTTACCTTACTATCACATCCAAACTGTTACAACGAGGTTACCGAATTCATAGATTGAAAAATACATTTAAGAAGTTTTATAGAAGATATGAACATTTGGTATCTAAATATAATGCGACTCGGAAACAGCTTATTACTTAAGGCATTTCTCACCCTTGTGGTGTCGCCTGCTGTAAGCAGACTAGACACATAGGATTACTATCCGTCGTCCTGCATCGTCCCGACAGTTTTTGAATCCACAACTCCTTCAAAACCACTTGTCCGATGCCTACCAAACTTTCAGGATGTGGTGTTTAACTGGTGTAGTTGTGCACCTGATACTTAGAATTTTGACTTTGCAGATTTTAGAGGTTAACAAAGCCAAAATTGCTCATTTGTGAGTCTGTTGGCTTTGAATCCACAATACCTTTAAAACTGCTAGTCAGATTCTCACAAAACTTTCAGGATAAGTTGTTCACATGGTGTAGTTGTGCACCTGATACTTAGAATTTGATTTTACAGATTTAAGATGTTCACAGAGCCAAAATTGCTCATTTGTGAGTTTGTTTTGAATTCGCAATTCCTTCAAAACTGCCAGTCCGATTCCAACAAAACTTATATATAGAATTTTTATTTTACAGATTTAAGAGGTTTGCAGAGCCAAAATTGCTCATTTGATAATCTGGTTTGTTAATCCCAATTCCATCACAACTATAAGTCAGATTTCAACCAAACTTGCAGGATATGTTGTTCACTTGATGTAGTTGTGCATCTGATTCTAAAATTTTGATTTTGCAGTTTTAGAGGTTCACTGAGCGAGAATAGCTCATTTGTTAATTCTGTTTGTTTATGTGGAACTCCTTCAAAACTGTAAATCATATTCAAACCAGCCTTTCAGGATACATTGATTACTTGATATAGTTGCGCACCCAATATTTAAAGTTTTGATTTTACAGATTTAAGAGGTTAACAGAGCCAAAATAGCTCATTTGTTAATTGGGTTTTTTAATCTTCAACTCCTTCACAACTGTCTGTCATATTCCAACCTAATTTTCAGTATATGTTGTATATCAGGTCTGGTTATGCACATTATACTAGATTTTTTTTAAAACAATTCTAGAGGTTTACCAAGCCACTAAGCTCACATGTTAAATCAGATTGTTAATCTGCAAGTCCTTAAAACTGTAGTTCATATTCTTAACCAAATTTGCAGAATATGTTTTTCTCCTAATCTAGACATGCACATTATAAGTAAAATTTTAATTTTGCAAATTTTAGAGCTTTACTGGACCAAAAATGGCTCTTCTGTAGTGCAGGCGACACAAGTGTTCCATGGAATCTCCATCAATATTTTTTACGGAAATGTTGTTAAAAATGTAAAAAAAAAAAGATTTTAAAAAATCCTGAAAAACTGGGACGTAACTTACATTCTTTACGTAAAAGGGGATATTCAATCAATCAATCATGATTCCCTCCTAAACGGAGGCTGACCCCGAGGGTCCCGGGATATAGAAATAGGACCCATTCCGTGGTTGTGCGGGATTAATAAATACACAACCCATCTTTCGGATGGGATGTAAACTCAGGTCCACGTGTTGGAAGAAATGCCACGCTTCCTGCACGTTTAAGAACCCTTGTAGCAAGCTCTTTTTGGGGTGGTCCGTAGGTGATCGGCTACAAGGCTAAATTCCCCGCCCTTTGACGATTTCACCCTACTTTTCCAGTGGCAGTCAGAATTTCCCGTCCCATGGCCATTTCCATGCCCCAAAGTGATTATTTATCAACAAACTTGTTCTCGTCTTGATATAGCTGAAATATTGCTGAGTAGACGTTAAGCAATATTCAATCAATCAATCAATCATGATTCCGCTAAATTGGCTTTGGGATCCAATGAACTGAAAACTTTACAATTATACTGGCCTCTCACTGATACTGCCGATGTCTACTGAATTCCATGATGATTCTTTGCCAAACCCTTCGGGAAGTTTTGAAATTGATTTTTATTCCGTAATGCGACAGTGTTTTACCAGCAGACTAGGCTTCTTGAGCTAGGCGAGCACTCCTCGACCCATCTTTCTAAATTACGATTTGTCTATTCTTTCCTTTTCAAGATTGTGGTCTAAGAGTTAGTGGTCTACCTGTATTGGGTTTTATTTGTATGTTTATTATACAATAGGGAAACAGGATAGAGAAAGGGGAGGTTTGGGTACCCATAAACCGGTTTAACCCTACCGCTGGTAATATACTATGAGTACTTATTGCAAAATCGGTGTTTAGTGACATTACTTTCACATATTGAACTTCAATAGTTTTAAAATTTATACACATGCAAAGAGAAATAAATTTGCTTACAATGCAGGCGGACGCACGGACGGGTGGACAGTCGCGAGGAATAACCATACCCCTGCACTGCGTTGCGACGGGAAATTATGTTAAAAGATGTAGACATGTTAATGATGCTAATACTGAGGTAGATGTGATTATTAAAATGGTTAATTTCCTTGGAAAATTTTGCAGAGACTGATTTTGTTGTAAATTTCGTTGACAGTCATTTCCTTTTTTTAAATGCATTGTTCTGGTGTTACCAACTGATACGATAAATGGTCACAACAACTTACGTGTTTCTTAGCTTTGACTTAGCAGGAGATGCTTACTCTACCGGTACACCTTATCTCACCCATGGTTTTTATTGGGTCCGTGTTGTTCATTCCGTATGCGTGTTTTCATATTTTCTTTTTTGTCCCCTGCTCAAGTGGTGTCCTTGTTTCTTAGTGTTTCCGATGTTGCCTTTGTCCATGGATTGTTCGTTCTTTGACTGACGGTTCGGTTCTCACTCTCAACAGTGTATAACCCGGCACCTGAATATGTTTTCAAGGGCTTTGGCTACAAATTGCGGGGCACCTCCCCAGGTTGTGGATAGGGGAATGCCCTGTCTTTACGGGGTAGTCAGTTCATAATACGGAAAGCCTAACCGCGAACCATTGTAGCTAAACTGTGTGGAGAAACGCCACGCTCCATGCAGTGTAAAGACCCCTTCTATATTCCTCTAAAGAGAGGAGACGCATTGGGTGTCGTATAGAAGGCTAAATTTCCTGCCCCTACCCATTTCTCCCCTTTTCCATTGGCAATCAAATGTCGTTGTCCCTTCTTCCTCTATTTCTTTCTTCTTTTATTTACAATTTTTTGAATTGATTAACATGTTCTCGTCCTGATACAGCTGAAATTTTGCTCACTGGAAGTTCAACTCTAACTAATCAACCAATCAGCCGTGTATTATCATGTACATATGTATGTTACTCTACTTTTGTTTAATTGTCAAGAATATCTGTAACATGCCCTTGATGGGCCCATTGTTATGGACAAAAAATATTCTTTATTCTTCACAGATGAGCCCTCGGGTATCGAACACATATCTGATTAGTGTACTTATGAAATGTTTCGATTTGATCTGCACAAAAGAGACAAATGTTATCTTACAAAATTATTTTGAATTTTCACGTCTTTCCTAGTCCACCCATGCGCATCTTTTTACGATATTGAAAACTTGACTTAATAGTGTTAAACTGAGCCCCTGTTGTGTTCCGCTGGCTACGCTTAGCGACACTAACGAGCGTAGCATTGTGGAAAGGTGGACCGGTTTAGTAACACAACAGTCAGTAGAATAGTTAACACCTGAATTAAAACAAAAATAAGAAGACATCTGAATTTAAATGATAAAAAAGGGTAAAATTCATATGTCTTCTTATTTTTGTTTTATTTTGACTTTGCCCAATTCAGGTGGTTAACCAATATCAAAGTTAGATTGGTATCTACAGCAAAGTAATATGTTTCGAAAACTGTAACGGTGGTAAGTCCCATTGAATTTGTTTACTGGTACATAATAACAAATATTTGGAACTGCAATGTCTTATCCAAAAATTAAACAATGGCAAATGAAAAGGACCAGAAAATATACGGATGTCTGTTTTATCATCATTCATCCGGTAAGTATATTGATTATTATGTTCAGGGACATATGTGTCAAGGAAATACCGGTGTTATGTAACCCCTAGTTTTTACACGAACTTACGAGTTGCTACGGCTACACGGTAATGCAGCTAAATTTAGGCAAATCGCTATTTTGTCAAAATGTACACTCCTGTCTGAGTTTAAAAAGTGAAAAAGTACAATGTTTGAACACATATTCTGGTTAAATAGAGTGCCACAAGACGTAGTGTCACTGTCACTAACAACCACATCAGCCTCGAATAAACCATTTGAAAAAAAACACAACATTCATTCATACATTCTCAGATTAAGAAACGACAGCGATACAAATAGTTCCGAGTAAACGAAACTGCTTCGAAGAAAAGACCAAAAAGCTATGAAATAAAGAGTTGCTAAAAGGAAAAAGGCTTACCAATCGCAAGGTAATCTAAAGTTTTGCAGGTGCAACTTAATAACTTTTCTTGACTTCTTTCTGATGCTTACTTACATTTATGCTTTAACATCAACTTAAGGACCACCTGAGCTTATTCCATTACATGGTGTTTGTTTGTTTCTTTGTTTTTCTGTAAACTTTATCAAAAATATTCTCCTCTGAACCAAATGAAACAAACTTGGCCATAAACATCAAAGGGGTCCCCAGATGACTATGTGATGTAATGTATACAAAGGACCAGAAGCATTACAGGTGTCACGCGAAACTGCAAATTATGGATTTATCGGGATTATCGCCACCAAAGATGGACTGGGACTCGCCAAACCTCCTCAAACATTGAAGAACTTCCAAGAACACGTCGACCTGATATTCTGTGGACCTCTCCCCGACCAACAGGACGACCAACATATGGAGTAAGAAAAAGAAGGGAAACGGGGAATGTGTCAAAGAGACAACGACCCTTAGGGGAGCAATAACAACTCAAAGCCACCATAAGATCTTCAATGAACGGTGAGGAAACCCCACATCCAACGGTAGGTCGGAGTTGGCCCCTAAATAAAAGAGTAATCAAGTTCAGCGAAATAAGCAGTGTATATTTCACAATTAATTCGTTACTGTAGAATTTTTATACGACCGCAAAAATTTTGAGGTCGTATAATGGTATGGTGCTGTCGTTGTCGTCTGTAGACACTTCTATTTTTGGTAAATATCTTAAGTTCCAGTTGATCTATACTTTCCAAATTTTAACACAATGTTCCTTGGCACAAAGAGATGGCTTGCATATGTTTTTAGTATTGTAGTCCCTTCCGTTTTCAAAAAAGGGTCCAAAAAGGGACAAATTGGGCGTTTTCATATATTTGGCTTTAGAATCTTTATTATTTTTCAGAATTTGATGGGGTTTCTTTTTGTGTACTCCTGAGAAAATATCCAGTCTGGAGTATGTCAACGGATTTCATGTCGGATGTACCGTACATGAGATAAATGGGGCCCAAAAGTGGCAAATCTCAAATATATTAATTACTTTTTGTCCGATTTCGATGCAATTTTTTGCAGTTGGTTCCTTTTGATTAATTAACATAGTGATTAACAATTAGATTTGTGATAATTTGTTTCTTTTCAGAATTAAAAGGGATCAAAGGGGTCAAAATTGCAAATTGCGCAACCTAAATTTTTTTTAAATTTTTATCGGATTTTGATGGGATTTTTTTTCTTTGGATTCCTCTTGTTGTAAGCTTTTGGAAGTATGTTAACAGATTTTGTGTAACACTTACTGTTTCTGAGCTTTATTAGGGATTGAAAGGACTAATTTTTATGTTACTTAGGCCTACTTTGTGTCCTTCTAATATTGTGTCAAGCTCTTTACTGTGTCCACATTAACTTTAAAATAACAAAATAACGAGATACATGAGCATGTGAGCTGTTAAAAGGGATGAATTTAAAATCTAAAACATGACTTAAAGCACAAAAAACACATGACAAAATAAAAGAATAGAAACAGTAAAAAGGTCGACCAACTTTAACTTTAAAATACACTTGCTCAAATTTCAGTGGTCGAAATGCTGCGCTCGGCGTAGTTCATACAGTAACTGTGGAAAGAGCAAAAGCGCTGTCAAATAAAAACAAAAAAAAAAAAACTGCCGAATTAGATATGTGTTGTAACTTTCTCCACTTCAGAAATTCTGTGACCGTCGCCCATCATACATAGGTATGAAATGTCGGTGTTGCAAATAAAAACCGACGTTTTCAGCTTGATTCACGTTTTTTCTTTTTCTTTTACCGGAGTTGACATTATCGATTCTGACTTTAGTCTGGATTGACCCACTGACAGTGTGGCGGGTGCTGTATACAGAGTAGGACATGCTTACACTCTCGGAACACCTCATGTCACCCTCGGTTTTTATGGAGGTTCACACTGTCAGTGCTTTAGTTTTTGTGTTGTCTTTAAATCATACTGTTGAATTTTAGTTTTGTCTTCGTTATCGATGTTTGTGGTACTGATTTGTTCTTTTCAACTTTATACCTTGGTATTATTTGAGGGTTAGCGAATTAACACCTACCATTTTTGGTGTTATCTACGGGTTAGAAATGACATTAACCAGCTACCAAAAGAATCTTTCAAACCCATAAATACTTCACTGACAGTGTGACGGGTGCTGTATGCAGGGCAGGACAAGCTTACACTTCCGGAGCACCTAATGTCATTCTTTTTGAGAGTTCACATTGTTAGTGCTTTAGTTTTTATTGTTGTATTTGTATTGTTTGTGTTTCGTGGTTCTTTAATCTTCAGTATCCTGGTGTTTTTGATTTTGCCTTGTCTCTGAACTTTGATTTTATGTAATTTTATTCTTTGTTCCTTCGGTATTCTACTGCCGTTGTTTATTCTCTTTGACAACCTAAGTGCAGTTTATCAGCATACATATATTGTTTATCTTGTCACAGGATTTTTCTTTTTCCAGCTTCCGATTACATATTCTTCATGCAAAATGGTCGTGAAAGTCTGGGTTTCACATATAAACATGTCGTTGCTTACTACTTGTTTTTAGTTTTTATAACCCCGCTTTAGCGGACGGTATAGCGTAATCATGGTGTCCGTTCGTTCATTTGTCCGTCCGTCCGCCAACCATAGGGATACACTTTATGGTGACAACTCCTCCTGCACCACGCAGTGAAATTTAATAAAACTTTCACAGAATGTTCAGTACATATTGCCATTGTGCACCATCTGGAAAACATTAGGCTAATATCTAGGGGAGGAATAAGGCCTATCCCGATAGTTGCAAAAAATTAAATATTTTAATGATTTCGTAGATGGAAGAGATTCTTTCAACAAGCATAAGTATCAGATATTTCTGATATCTTAAAAACTACACATAATAAATGGAATCAAACTTTTAGGGCACTAATCGCTTTCTTCATGTTTGGCTTGTCGTTCATTCATGCGCAAGGTTGTGCTTTTATTCAATTGCTTTATAAAATGAATCAGTCTTTTCTTTCCTTTACACGTCTAAGATGCCACGGGTAGACAACAATATCTCTTTTCAATATAAACACGAATACATTGTGATAACTTTCGATGGCCTCAGTAACGGCAATTTTATCAGGCAGGGTAGAATATAATTTGATATTCCTGGTTCAACATTGACTGATCGTGTATCGGAAAGAACTGATCGTGTATTGGAAGGATTTTCGATCGATACACTGTTGCACAAACATCCACAATTGCTTGTATCTGATTTTCATCATTAACATGAAACTATTGGCCTGTTGTAACTGGACCGTGAAGACATTTGGCTCCTCTCGATTCCGGCCAATAAATGTGTTAGTTCCCTTCAAGAGGGAATATGATGCTGTATGATCAGAGTTTATGTCCGTTAATACCGACTTGCAAATGTAAATACACTGTATAGTGTAGATTCCAATGTAAACTTAGTAGCAAGTCTTCCACGGAAGACATGTGTCGCCTGCTTAATAACACAAAACATATTCTAAGTTCCGTCAAACAGGAAGTGGGCATGCAAGAGATCCCAGGCCCTCTTACACATTATAGGTCCCCATGCTGATACTCCATGCCTAATTGCAGAAGGCAGGGATATGTGGTTTCTGAGAAAAACTTGACAGAAATTTTCAAGACTCCAAAATATTCAAAAAGTTCAATCAAACAGGAAGTGGGCATGCCAGAGATTCAAAACTCTATTACACGGTATAGGTCCCCATACTGATACTCCATGCTAAATTACAGAAGGCTGGGATTTGTGGTCCTCGAGTTAAATGTGACAGAAATGTCTTGTGAAGATGATCCGCAAAAATAATCTAAGTTCCGTCAAACAGGAAGTGGGCACGCAAGAGATCCAAAACTTTATTACACAATACAGGTCCCCATACGAATACTCCATACTGAATTACAGAAGGCTGGAATCTGTGGTTCCTGAGAAAAACTTGACAGAAATTTTCAAGACGCAAAAAATATTCTAAGTTACGTCAAACAGGAAGTGGTCATGCGAGAAATCTAAAACTTTGTTACACGGTATAGGTCCCCATACTGATACTCCATGCCAAATTACAGAAGGCTAGGATACATGGTTCCTGAGAAAAATGTGACAGAAATTTTTGTGACGACGACGCTGACGCAAGACGACGGATAGTGATCCTTATATGTCGCCAGTGCGTGAACGCAGGCCACACAATGATAATGAAGAAATAATATTGTATCCGAATTGAAGGCCACGAGGATTTATAAATGGAATCCTCCAGCAATACCATCTACTGCCTTTGCTCCGGCATAAGCTTTTCATGTTTCTGATATTGTAATTGATCCAACAGAAGAGGAGTTGTCTGATCACATTCTCTTCAATAGGTTCTACCTTCTGCCACACATAACCAACTGTATCCACGCCTTTACATGTTA
>MJUU01065699.1:19354-34537 GCA_002080025.1 Modiolus philippinarum
TGTAGAAGCCGAGAAAACTTTGACAGTAAAAGTGTTACGGACGGACGGAATGACGGACGGACGGACGGACGGACGGACAGACGGACGGACACCACCATCACTATATACCCTCCGCTTTTACAAAGCGGGGGTATAATTTTACAAAGAGGGGGTATAATAAATAAATTAACTTCCCAAGCAGTGTAATACCTAGAGCATTTGCCATATTTCAATCATTTTCCAATTTGGACAACCAAGTTTTAATCAAAGCGCTGAACGCTGGAGTGCTGTACATGTTTAGGCAGTTATTTTTTAAATAAGAAAAGATGTGAAACTTGATATTAAAAAAAATTTCAGTCCAAAAGCTTTAATTGTCTCATCTAGATACACCCATATGCAATATGTCAAGTGTTGCACAACTCTTCATTTCATGCATGCGAGATTTCTTTGTTGTTGTTTTTTTGTTTGTTTAATACTTGATACTCTTTTTTATCAAATACAACTAGCTATATATAGAGATATATATAGATACATAAATTCTAAGAAATGTTTCATCTTATACTCTAATAATTTATATTTGTTCGCTGTTATTAGACTTGCAAATATCTGAAAAATATATTGTGTCAAATGTATCTCCTATATATTTATATATATATGTATATATTGTTGTATGTTCCATCTTGTAGGGAGAGGATATATATAGGCTATGCCTGTTATCCGATCCCATTGAATACATTTATATTCAATAAAATATTTGAAATCAAATATAGAGGTTATAGATGACTTTACTTTTTATTGAGGGAGGCATGAAATTCCTCTTTTATTGTGTTTTGGGCATTTCTGCTGGTTCTTAAATATTTTTGGTCAAATAAATCAGTTGTAAACTGTTTTTGAACCATTTGGTGTTTTATGTTCTGTTAAATTTTTACGTTTGCTGTTAATCATTATGTTGCTGTTATCATTGATAACTGTTTGGGGGGAAATTAAAGGTTGTAGCTTGTTAATGAAACTCTCTCTCTCTTTCCTTTATTATTTGTCTGATGTACATTTACTGCATTTCTCCTTTTATTCCATTCTTCTAATAACATTTTAAAAATACTTTTTGTCTTTTCTGATTCAGTCAAAAGAGTGGTGTTGTGGGATTTTGAGTGACCTTTCGTGCATTACAGTCCCTATATTGTTTGTTGATGTCGTTAAGGCTACTGTGTTCAACTATGCAAACTCTGCAGAACGGGCAAGATGTCTTTGCACGACCTAGTCACTCACATAGCCATCCACAGAAACTGTCAAATCATGAAATAGTCAAAGAACATCAAAATCACCAAAAACACGCATAAATTGTCAAAGTTGGTAGGTATGATTAAATAGCACAAAATCCACAGCGATAGAAGAATTTACTATGTTTCCATTCATGAAAACTTTTAAAATATTACAGCGCATCGCAGGAATTTTTCAAGAATGAACCGAATCGCAAATGACGTGTGTCAAATAAAGCTACATTTTCACACTGTATTTTTGTTTGAACTACACATTCTTTCCATTTGAGCATGCTGTAGTTTCTCGCTATCTGTAATTCTTGACACCCAGACATGAACTATGGTATGTGTATTTGTGAGGTACAACTGGCTGCTTATTGGGCCGTCTGGAGCCAATGCAATAGTATAGTGCTGCCTAAACAGCACAAAAACAAACTTCCTCATAAAAATTCAAGGAGTGGATTTCGCACAAGTAGTTATAACTTTAAACTTTGAAAATCTGATTGATCATGAATCTTAATCCATTGTCTCGGTATACAATTTACCTTATGTAGTATAAAAATAAAGATGTGAAAACATTTCGAGACAACCCACCTGGCAAAACAAGTCGCCTGGGGTATTGATTTAAATTATGATGACAAAAGACATAATCAAACTAGAGGCTCAGAGACTGAGCCTGTGCTCACCTGACAAAATGCTTCTATGCCATGCAAGACCAAAAAAGATGTATTTTATCAATGAGGTCTAATGTTAAGCTATATTCTCCATTGGCACAAGTGTTTTTTGTCTGATCCTATTGAAATGATTAATTTTTGTGAAGGACTTTCAATACATCATTCCAATACAGTTAAGTT
Organism: Modiolus philippinarum; assembly: GCA_002080025.1. Taxonomy (NCBI): domain Eukaryota; kingdom Metazoa; phylum Mollusca; class Bivalvia; order Mytilida; family Modiolidae; genus Modiolus; species Modiolus philippinarum. Next base: position 21,444 of record MJUU01065699.1, read on the forward strand.
AAATTTGCTTGAATAGTTTCAGAGAAGATAATGAAAAGTATGGTTTTCACATACCAGGCTACGATGTTCAACTATGTTCTGCAGTGGAGGCAATGTTTTTTGTCAGATCGAAATAAAATGAGCAAATTTTGTAAAGTATCTTCTGTACATCATTCCTGTAAAATTTGGTTGAATTTGCTGCAGCAGTTTAAGAGAAGATTAAAATGTGACTTTTCCAATAGGGTCCAATGTTAAACCTAAATTCTGCGCTAGCGTCCATTTTTTTTGTCAGATTGAAATAAAATTTGCAATCTTTGTAAAGGGCCTTTAGTACATCATTCCTGTAAACTTTGGTTGAATTTGCTTCAGTGGTTTCAGAGCAGAATATGAAAATGTGATTTTCCAATAGGATCCAATGTTAAACCTATTAGTTCCGTACTGGCTGCAATGTTTTTTTATCAAATCTGAATGAAATGAGCAATCCTTGTTAAGGAGCTTTAGTACATCATTCCTGTAAGCTTTGGTTGAATTTGCTTCAGTGGTTTCAGAGCAGAATATGAAAATGTGATTTTTCCCATAGGGTCCAATGTTAAACCTAAGTTCCGTGCTGGCGGCCATGTTTTTTACCGGAGCAATCTTTGTAAAGGACCTTCTGTACAACATTCTTGTAAAGTTTGGTTGAATTCGCTTAAGCTGTTTCAGAGCAGAAGATGCAAATGTGATTTTCCCATAGGGTCCAATGTTAAACTATGTTCTGTGCTGGCAGCCATGTTGTTTGTCGGATCGGAACGAAATGAGCAATCCTTGTGTAAGACCTTTAGTACATCATTCCTGTAAACTTTGGTTGAATTTGCTTCAGTGGTTTCAGAGCAGAATATGAAAATGTGATTTTTCCCATAGGGTCCAATGTTAAACCTAAGTTCCGTCCTGGCGGCCAGGTTTTTTTATCTGATTGGAAAGAAATGAGCAATCTTTGTAAAGGACCTTCCATACAACATTCTTGTAAAGTTTGGTTGAATTCGCTTCCCGGCAAAATTGGCAAAATATGACATTTTACATCTGTCAGTCAATTTTGACGTCACAAAGGAAAAGCTGTCAAATTACTGTTCCTGCCTAAAAATCAAACCAAACCCAAATCTAACTATTTATTTTTCAAATGCACAATTGAATTGCGCTGCACAGCATTGTCTCTTTACCTTAACCCAAAAGCTTTTGATTTTAGTAATTACAGTATGGTGAAAAGCATGATCTTCTGTTGGAGAATGATACAGCAGTTCATTTTTGTCTACATCAATTTGTCTACAATTTTGCAAGTTCATTCTTACCAACTTTCGATTTGATAGTCAAGGATGCAAAGGGGATTTTCTCTTTTCATTGAAGATTTCAGACTTTAGTATACTGTAAAATACATTAATTCAATATGAGAGCTAAACCAGAGAACAATCTATATGATTATGTCTTGAAAAAAAAGCATTTGCTACACATGCTACAGGTTTATGGACACATATGATAAGACCTTGCGCTGCATGATAAAAGTCATTATATACGAGACAGAAACAGCGCGAGGTTCTTTATTGTAATTTGTAGCACTATATGTTACATTTTGTAGCTTTACAACTACAAAAGCTTTATTTATCGTCAGAAGATATACATGTACATAACAGTAAAACATTAACTCTTATGACCTTTTGAAACCGACTCAGATTCAAAGATTTACAGTGCAAAACATTATTTTTGTGTATGATAAAAACAGGCTGTCAAGTGACTTTTTGCAAATCCTATATTTTTTTAAAAAATAGGAAATACATCATCTAAATATAGGAAAATATAGGAGGCCATTCAAAAATAGGAAAAAAAATAGGAGACTTGACAGCCTGTAAAAAAATAAATAAAAAGCATTTTCAAACTGATAGTGCATCTTAAGGCTGAAAAAAAGCCGTACAGGCAGAGACAGATTAGTGTGAACATGGCTAAGGTTGGAACCTCTTGTAGTGGTGGTCCTTTTCTGAATCCTGTCAATTTTTCTCAACTTTCTTGTTTTGTATACAGGAAATATTTTTAAAAATATAATATATATTATGATTATGTTCTCCAAGAAACTACTCATGGTTCCTGCGTCACGCCAACAATTACAATGCAGTCTTGTAAGTAAGCGCACCTAATAAGAAAAATGAAAGGATTTACCTTTCAATACATGCTATGATTTTTTTACACATTTTTAATAATTTTCAGCAAATTAAACATGCATAAATCAACTTCAAAATCATGCAGAATTTAAAATAAGAACTTCAATTAAGCATATGAAAAAGAAGCTTAAAATGACCTACCCCTGTCATGGCGCCCTGTTTAAATGTCCTGTAAGTCGGCGCAGGGTGTGAATCTGAATGTACCGGGAAGGCAAAATAAAAAGTTATTTACACTATCGGTTTTCAGTGGAAGGCAGGAATGTTCAATTTTAAAACAAAAATACTTTCAACAAAAACAATGAACTTAAACAGTTACAGTAATTGTCTAATAACAACAGAATCTATTACCAATGATTGTAGCACTGTTTTGGTCTCTTACAGTTCTCTTAACACTCAAAACAGATTTATTCGTCATCATCACTATCTGGCTTTTATTTCATACAGAAATTCTTCTGTACCAATATTTTGATTATAAACAGAAACCGTTTTCTTCATGTGCCCCAACTTATAAGATGTGGCCACTTAGGAGACTCATAACTGTATTCCCCATATTCTGGTAGTGGACAGACTACAGCTTCTCAAAATATGTATATATAGTCGATGCTAAAAGCTTTAACTAAAGCTTATGTTACTTATTGTTCACTACAAATCGACTACTTTGAATTTGAATACAGCTACAGATAACAGATTTTATTTCCATAGCCAAATAAGGGCCCTATAGGGGCAGAAAATCGACATATATATAATTTGTAAATAATTAGTATACATATATAATATCAAATATAATTACGTCAAATATCAATAGTTAGTTAGTTATTAGTTATAACATGTTATCGTGGTTATATAGCACAAGTTCATAGCATAGTCATGATAGTAGCATACACTTAATTTACGTAGTGTCTATTAAACTGGAAGGCAGCTAGATAAAAATTCAACCATTTATTCTGTAATGGTGTTATTCTCCATGGTCATTAACCAAATAAGTTTATCTTGGTTAGACATATATTTAAAATTTGGACATTGAGTGTAAATATTATTTTAAAAGAAATTGTCTCTTATATTTGTAAAAAGAACACTCAATGAGGAAATGTGTTTCATCTTCAATATAATCAGAGAAACATTTATCACATATCCTCTCTTCTAAGGAGTGTTTGTATAACGTCCACTTTCAACCCTACTGCAGTAAATTTTGATAAAACTTTCCTATTGTGGAAATCTTTTAATTCTAGGTACTTTTCATACTCAAAAGTAAATTTATGTTTTAAATATGTACGGAGTTTATCACTTGCATTAATTAATTTAGTTCTAGTTTCTAGCCATATTTTTATAAAACTTTCTACAATAGGAAACAAGTTAACTCGTACCAATGCAAACTCGTACCAATGTAAACTCGTACCACCCAAAGTTAACTCGTACCAATGCAAACTCGTACCATTTTCAACTCGTACCATCGGGAACTCGTACCAAATCAAACTCGTACCAAAGTAAACTCGTACCATTTGAAAGTCGTACCAAAATATTTATTATGGTAGAAAGCTGCAAGTGGGGCATACAAAAAACAAAAACAAAAACAGTCTGTTAACTCTTTATTATTATAATTGCATATTTCACATAAAAACATACAGAACATATTTCACAACAATATACTTCATACAAGAATGAGAATAATTAAATTATAATTACGTCAATGATATCATAGAAAAAACTGATAAGATACATATTTTAAGCACAACGGTTTCCGCTGAAAACACACATTTCACAAAAACAATATTCTTGTACCATGCTTTGGCCTTGGCGAGTAAACTGAGTTGATGATCAGATGAGAAGATGATATGTCGTTGACCGTCGTAGTGAATATCTTCTCTGAAAAAGTCATCTGACAGGAAGTCTAAATCTAACTGTAAAAGATAATTCACATTAAAAATATTTTATACTTAAAATACATTTATTTTATTTTATTAAAATACATACATACAAACGAGCAAAATGGAGTATATGTAAATAAGACATCCGGCACTGAGGAGACAGTAGTTGGCGAAATATGCATATGCAGGAAGTAAATTCAAAGTAACTTCGGTATTTTGTTATTTATTATACATCAATACATAATTAAACTAACTATTTATTTTCCATACTAATCTTTAAGTATATCGAACTTTCGACTTGTAGTAACTCAATCCATTCGAAAACGACATACGATATTGCTGAAATATTATTTCAATCTATCAATCAATATGTCTTTATTCATATGATTATTAACTCTTACCTCAAAGTCTAAATCTCTAGGATCTGGTGGGCGAACAGACTAACGTTCCCTGTTGATGGCACGAGTCAAATATTCTGGGTTGGGCATCAGGTGCACGTATGTCAACCATTTCATTCATCACATCTTCAACTAATTTTGTAATTATGGTTTTTGTTAGATTCTTTCAGTGGATAAATCGATTGCTTTAGTTTTATGTTTATAATATATTTTCAAAGGAAATTTACCCATTTATGTAAGGTGGTACGAGTTCACAATTGTACTAGTTAATAGTGGTACGAGTTTGATTTGGTACGAGTTGAAAATGGTACGAGTTGAAAATGGTACGAGTTTGCATTGGTACGAGTTAGCAAATTTTGGTACGAGTTTTCATGGTACGAGTTTACAATGGTACGAGTTAACTATAAAACCTACAATAAGTGCAGGGCCCAAGATAATTTGTTTACACACAGTTTGCATTGGACTGTAACACCAGAAATTTAGGTTCTAAGCTAAAATGCAAACCTCCCAGAAATTTTCGTCGTCATCAGGGATTTCAAACATTTCAAGAAATATCTTAAATCGATATTTTTATAGTGTGTTAAGATTTGTCTCTGCCGCTTTTCAGTCGAGTGTGTACTTTGAGTGAAACGTCATCGATTTTGAGTTGAAACACATTTCCGGTTTTAAATTATTCGTCCTACCACATTGTGTGTATTTCATTTGATTTTTTAAGCCTTCAGAAAATACTTAGTACTGACATAATCCTTTGGATTAACAGTTGCACCGATGTTTTTTAGAAGAGACGCATGACCCTGTTATACCACCAAAAAGGGGGTACCCTCCCATATCATCCATATCCAAACAATAACAATGCTAAAGGTCAAAAGATAACCAAAATTTAGAGCTGAGTATCATGAGAAATCTGACGGTATGATACATCTCCTGATATCTGGAAGCAATACAATACTATCATCTTCATACCTTAAGTTAAAATCGGTCATTTTGGTATATTGGTTAGTCCTACAATATACATGAACCTCGCGCTGTTTCTTTTTCATATATACTGACTTTTACATGCAGCGCGAGGTCCTATCGTATGTGTCCAAAAACCAGTAGCAAATGGTTTTTCACGAAACATGGTCATATAGTTTGTTCTCTGGTTTAGAATTTTACTCCCAAAAATGAATTTATGTAGTTTACCGTTTACTTTGATACCAAATCTTCAAAAACAGCAGAAAATCCCACTTGCATTCTTGAATATCAAATCGAAAGTTGGTAAGAATGAACTTGCAAAATCGTAGACAAAACGATATAGACAAAAGCGTACTGCTGTATCATTCTTTAACAGAAGATCGTGCTTTTCACCATAACTACTAAATACTTTGGGTTTTATTTTTTCCATCCCTAGATTTCTGATACCTGCAAGTCTTTTAGTATTTTTTCTCAATTAATCCAAATATCCAAAAATAGACATCTAAACATTGTCTTTTTGACATGCTCCCGTGCTTTGTTGTGTTAATTCTTTTGTCATTATAATTTAAATCAATACCCGACTCGTTTTACCTGATGGGTCATCTCGAAATGTTTTCACATCTTTGTTTATTTTTATACTACACGAGGGAAAATGTACACCGAGATAGACAATGGATTAAAACTCATGAAAAATAAGATTTTCAAATTAAAATAAGAACTCGTGCGAAATCCACTTCTTGCATGCACTTTTAAGATGAACTTAGTTTTTTAAAACACGGTTGTTCAAATTCGAAAATCATTGAAATATGGCGAATGCTCTAGATATTGCACCCCTTGGGAAATTATTTTATTTAGCAGTGTTGGGAATAATAGTCTGAATGGCAAGAGAGGTATGTTTTTTAATGATTTACATGTTAAGGTCTGTGAAATATTAAATATATTTAAAAACATGGCATGCAGTCCGACAGGAAACTAATTTTATTTCCGACATGAAATCATGTCAGAAAGTGCTAATGGAAATTTTAAAGATCCGATATGACTTCGCACTTTCAAAAAAATTAAAAAATGCAAAAATCCGATAAAAACGTTAAATATGGAATAGAAGTGCGAAGCCATATATTATAGGACTAGTATTTCGGTTACCCATTTTGTTTGCATCTAGCACGTGAAGTCCGCGATGACGTCATTTACTCGTGGTAAGTTGTCTCTTTAGGATTACTTATAAACGCAACATTTATTCCAAGTTGAGATTTGCAAAGGTATGTATTCAATTAAAATGATAAATCAGCACAAATTTGGCATGTTTACCTAGGCCCATATTTTACAAAACTTCCAAAGGCTAGAAATTAGCATAAACTCAGTAAACACAGTTCCCGTCGGCCATTGTTTATGTTGACATTCCATTCTACGTCACCAATTATGCGGTTGACCTTTTAAAACCAATCAGATTGTATTTTACGGCAAAGAAGTTACTAAGTACCTTACAGCAAATTACATTTTTTTTCCGCGAAAATGTACCCAAAACATTCTAAAACGCCACTTCAATGGGCAAAAATGGAGATTAATAAATGAAATAATTTTTAATGCTTTCATGCTTTCAGGACATATTTTGAAAAATGAAAACGGTCAGCAAAGAAAGCAAATGATCGAAAGTTTTTATTCCAACAAAATTATTTCAATTAGCTTGGCCTGTATTTTCAGAAAACCTGCAAAAGCCATGTGACCGATCTTATGATACATCATAAATCCGCCATTGTTAAATTGTATGCCGCATATGTACATCAAAAGTCAAGAACTAGCACACCTTTTCTGAAACTGCAATAACATGTAAACTTTTGAAGTTTTCAACTTTCTATACTTAAATGATATGTAGAGAAAAACATTACATGGAAGAAAAAAAAATCCAAAAATTCTTAAGTGACCGATTTATCGATACTCGGGGATAAATCTGACGTAATTCTTCTTTCTATCAAAACTTCAGGTTGCTGAAGATTACTTGACATTACATTTTTTGTATATTTTTTGCACATGCGTGATAAGATTTATAAGTATTTATTTACAAGCCAAAACAATAATAATAATAACAGATGTGCTATATTTACAGAAGTGATTAAAATCAGAAAAATCTGTTTAAATGTTAAGGATTGGACAGAGAACAGCCTTAGTTAGCTGGTCTCTGAAACTGTCAACTGTTGTGCATTGGATGATGTTTGGTGGTAGATTGTTCCATTGTACTATGGTATGAGGAAAAAATGACAATTTGTATGTATCTTTTGATGTCTGTATGTGTCTAAAAGTTTGATTGTGAGATTGTCTTGTTCTTCTGTCTGTGAGAATGAGAGGATCTGATGGAATAGCTATGAGGCAATTGACAATTTTGTAAAAAATGACTAGTCTGGTTTTTAGACGGCGCTCAGCTAATGTAGGCCATTGGAGAGTGTCAATCATGCTTGTTACACTGCTTGTATTATGGTACTTGTTACATACATAGCGAGCTGCACGTCTCTGAACCATTTCCATTTGCTGTTTTGAGTCTTTAGTGTGTGGATCCCAGACACTACAAGCTTAGGTCTTACTAGTGCTTTGTATGCTCTGGATTTTACGTCAGTGTTTGAAATGTTGATGTTTCGTTTAAGGAATCCCTGATTTTTATTATACCCCCCCCCCCCATATATGGGTATACACTTTGTGGGACAACTCCTCCTAGACCACTTGGTGAAATCCAATGAAACTTTCACAGAATTCTCAGTAGATATTGCCATTGTGCACCAGCTATTTAAAATTTTAATTTTACTTTGATTTTTTTTTGGGGAGGGGGGGGAGGGGTTACATCTGGAATCAAATGGGGGAGCGGGGGGTATGTTTTTGTGAGCTTTGCTCACAGTTATTCTAGTTTCCGTTTGGATTGATGTTGTTATAATGTTTGTTCCATTTAAGATTGGATTGTAGAGTTATGCCTAGGTATTTCCCAGATGTTACAGGTTCAAGTGTATGATTGTGGAGAATTTAGTCATGGTTGAATGTCTGCCTTTTTTTTGAGAAATTGTAAGTTTTGTACATTTATCGGGGTGGAAAGCCATAAGCCAATCAGTTTCCCGCCGTGCTGCTGCATTTAAGTCTTGTTGAAGTTTGAATTAGTCTTCCTGGTTTTTTATTTCTTTATATATGATGCTGTCATCTGCAAATAGTCTAAGTTTACTGTGTTGAAGATATTGTGGGAAATCGTTGATGTAAATTAGAAATAATATTGGTCCAAGGACTGTGCCCTGGGGTACGCCTGATGTTACTGCAACTGAGGATGATGTGATGCCATTTATTACAACTATTTGAGTCCTGTCTGATAGAAATACTTTTATCCAGTTTAGTGTGTTGTGTTTTACTCCATAGAAATTTAATTTGTAGGGAAGTCGGCGGTGTGGTACTTTGTCGAATGCCTTGGCAAAATCCATAATGATAAGATCAGTTTGAATGTTACTGTTGTTGTTTTTTGAAAGTTCTTGAATGAAGTCGATGAGTTGAGATTCACATGAGCATTGTTTTCTGAAACCATATTGTAAGTTGTATAAAATGTTATTTTTATCAAGATGTGACATGAGTTTACTTGTAATGATGTGCTCCATTAGCTTACAACAGATACATGTGAGTCATATTGGACGATAATTTTCAGGTTTGTATTTTTCTCCTTTTTTAAACACTGGTGCTACCTTTCCAGTCTACCAGTGTTACTCCTGTGGCAAGTGATTTGGTGAATATGAACTAGGATTGGTGATATTTGTTCATGTAGTTCTTTTAGCACTTTACCATTTATGTTGTCTGGCCCTTGAGCTTTCTGAGGGTTCAGATTTAATAATAGTTTTGTGATTCCTTTGATGGTTATATGTATATCTGGCATTATAGGGTGTGGGCTTTCACCTTTATCTGGGATACTTGTGTCTGCTTCGTTGGTAAATACAGATTGGAACGTTAACTGATTATTATCCCCGCACTTTCGAATGAAAGTTCGGGGATATTGTCGTTGGCCTCGTCCGTCCGTCCGTCTGTCTGTCCATCCGTCCGTCACACATCCTTGCGACGTGAACTCCTCCTACATTTTTGGATTTAGGGTTTTAATTTTGTTATAGAACTGTTGCATATATGCTGCACATGCGCAATAAGCTTTCGGATTTTTGATATTGGTCTTGGTGCAAACAAGAGGCCCCAAGATGTCCATTTTGACACATGTGGCATGCGACGCGAACTCCTCCTACATTTTTGGATTTAGGGTTTTAAACTTGTTGTAGAATTGTTGCATATGGTCTGTAGATGCGCAATAAGCTTTCCGATTTTTGATATCTATCTTGATGCAAACAAGAGGCCCCAATATGTCGATTTGACAAAGACCACAAAATGAGGATTGTGACACATATGGCATGCGACGCAAACTCTTCCTACATTTTTGGATTTATGGATTAAATTTTGTTGCAGAATTGTTGCATATAGTCTGTAGATGCACAATAAGCTTTCAGAATTTTGATTCCGGTTCCAACTTTGGTAAATTTCCTGAAAATGTCAAAGACTGATATTTTTGGACATTTTGGCATATAATCTTATATTTTGGCAAGTATTTGGAAAAAATAAAAATTATGAAATCTTAGAATTCAAAAATGTGATTCCAATTTTGGTAAATATCCTGAAAGTCTCAAAGACCACTTATTTTTTGGAATTCTACCTAGCAACCAGACTTTAAGCATCTGTTTGATAAGGTTAATCATTTTCACCAATTGGATTTCAAAAATATTTGATTCCAATTTTCATGATTTTGGTAAATTTCCTGAAAGTGTCAAAGACCACTTATTTTTTGGAATTCTACCTAGCAACAATACTGTTAGGATTTGTTTCCATTAGGGCAATCATTTTCATCAATTGAATTTCAAAAATATTTGATTCCAATTTTGGTAAATTTCCTGAAAGTGTCAAAGACCACATATTTTTTTTTGGAATACCTAGCAACCATGCTGTTAGGGTTTGTTTCCATTAGGGCAATCATTTTCAAAAATATTTGATTCCAATTTTGGTAAATTTCCTGAAAGTGTCAAAGACCACATATTTTTTGGAATTCTACATTGAAACCATAGTTGAAAAATTTGTTAGAATTAGAAGAAACATTTCACAAACTTGATTTCCAAAATATATGATTCCGAGTTTGGTAAAATTCCTGAAAGTCTCAAAGACTACTTATTTGGAATTCTGCCTAACAACCATATATTCTTTAATTCCTTATGGTAAAAATAGTGACTGTCAATAGTTTAATTTCAAAAATGTTAAGAAAAATTATTCCCAGGGTCTATAGCTGTTTTCTGTGTCAAACAGGGGGTGCGGGGATCACTGTCGTTTCCGACAGTCCTTACTCTAGTTTAAGATGTTGCATTTTTCTTCTGTGTCAGATATCAGCGATCCTTCTTTTTTCAAGGGTGCTATACCTGAATTGTCTGTTCTTGTGCTTTCAACAGATAATTCAACAGATATCAAGACCATAACGTACATTATACAATTATTGAAATATTTAAGCCATGTATCTGTCATAAATGTAAATGAAGATCAGTAATGATATTGATTTATAAGCTGTAGGAGCATTCACAAAGATGATTTTTTTAGAATCTATAACCTTCGCCATAATGGAGCTAAAACGTGGATCAGAACGGACATGGTTATAAATAATAAACCCGTTTTTGGCATTACTAATCTGGACCAACGATATGACAGTAACAAGGTAATCGTCATCACTTTGATTGATATAATCGAGTCATGGATGAATCTTTACCCCTCTACTAAAATTCACTTTAGAAAATGGAAAATGTCACCACTGGTTGAGTTACTGTATATTATGACCTCCCATCATTCCAAGGGTTCAAATATGAAGTGACTTTTCTCTGAGATGTTGAACCTTGCTTATTCGCCGTGATGTCATAACATCAAAATTTTTACCTGTGGACCCTTGAGGTTGGCAAGAAATCTTAATCATTTTGTCATACATTGTCATAAATTGTCTTTTTCAATTAACTGGTATGAAATTGTTTTTATGCCCAGGGGGATAGTAGTTGGCATATAGTGTTCAGGTCTCTCCATCTGTCAGTTCGTTCATCCGTCCGTCCGCTCGTCCCAAGTCAGGTTAATTACCCTCAGGTTGAAGTTTTTTTCTGTGAAGGATGTATGCTATTATCATGAAACTTTGTATAAATACACATTAGGGTATAATTAAACAAATATCATAATAAAAACATTATCCATGCTACCAACTTCATGCTTCACTGATCATTGAAAAAGGGGGATGCACAAGATTTAACTTCAGGTTAAAGTTTCTTGTCTGTGACGGATGTATGTTTTCATTATAAAACTTTATATAGATACACATTAGGGTAAAAATAAACATTTATTTTTTTGTTTATCTTTGTTTTGGGTCGTTTTAACCTGGATATAGGATGTTGTCCCCTTGACATTTACCCCATTTCCTTTCTTTTTCACATTAGGATATAAATAAACAAAAAACAACAAATATTTACCCATGCCACCAACTTCATGCTTTACTGAGTACGAAAAAAAGGCTTTTAGGTTTATGTTTCTTTTCTGTGAAGGATGTATGCTATTATCATTAAACACCCATTAAATTAAATACCCATTAGGGTATAATTAAACAAAAATCATAATAAAAATATATCCATGCCACCAACTTCATGCTTTACTGATCATGAAATATAGCAGTATTCAAAATAGTTGTGAGGCTGGGCATTGTGTCCGTTAGACACGTATTCTTGTTATAGATATACTTTCATCATTTCTTTTGATCTGGATTGTAGATATTTTACAGTTAGACAGGATATAAAAAATTTTTATATTTGATTCTAATTCACATATTTGTATAGCATTCAAATACTCAAAATTTCCAAATATTTGAAACACAATTTCAAATTATTCAGAGGAGATTTAGAAAATTAGAAAAATTCAAGAAAGCAAATCACTTTTTTTTTGTTTAGAAATATGTATGTTAAATAAATACTAGTTTCAGAAGTTCTGATGTGACCGTATCATGTTTTTTTGTGATTAAAATGGTGTGATAGTAGACTTGTCAATCTTTTGTGTTGTATTTCTCTGATTTTAAGCAATATATAAAATTTGTGTTTAATGAATTCTCAGAAGTGTATTTAGTCTTTGTATTATGATATTGTTGTCCCCCGTCGCAACGCGACGGAGGGACATGGTAATGGTCTGCGTCTGTGTGTCCGTGTGTCACGTTTTTTGTGGGTGCAACTCCTCAGAAACCGCTGGTCAGAATTCATTCAAATTTGACAGGATTGTTAGTGACCATTAGTACTAGATCATATTGCATTGCCATTTTGATTCGTCAAATTTTGTTGGAATTATGGGACTTTGATTATGTCAACATTGTCATACAATGGCAAATCTTGTGGACGCAACTCCTTGGAAACCGCTGGCCAGAATTCATTCATATTTTACAGGATTGTTAGTCACCATTAGTACTAGATCATATCGCATCGCCATTTTGATTCTAAAATTTTGTGGGAGTTATATATGGGACTTTGATTATTTCCACATTGTTATACAATGGCAAATCTTGTGGACGCAACTCCTCAGAAACTTCTAGTTCGAATTCATTCTTATTTTACAGGATTGTTAGTCAACTTATGTACAAGATCATATCGCATAGCCATTTTGAT
>MJUU01065700.1:170-12661 GCA_002080025.1 Modiolus philippinarum
AAAAAAAAAAAAACATGGCCGACAGAACGGAACATTATTCAACATTGGATCATATAGGAAAATCACATCTTCATCTTCTCCTCTGAATCAAAATAAACCAAACTACACAGGAATGATGTACTATAGGACCTCTTCAAAGATTGCTCATTCCATTTCAATCGGACAAAAACAGGGCCATCAGTGCACAACATATTAAAAACAGTATTATTATGAGACATATGGGAAAACATCATTTTCATCTTCTCTGAAACCACTGATGCAAATTCAACCAAACTTTACAGGGTTCAAGTACGGAATGTGCTTTACATCATTTTTGGTCATGCATGGCATAGAAGCATTTTGTCAGGTGAGCGATACAGGCTCAGTCTCTGAGCCCCTAATTGTTTTGTTTTTGTTTTTGTTTTTTTTTCCGTGCACAAAAACTTACTAACTTCCAATCAATAATCTTGTATATTTTGTTTATTTAACATACTTAAATATCAGATTTAAGCATGGTCTATGCCAACAAAGACTTTTTTAAACGAAAGATCTTATTCAGATATCTTGATATGGGTTTCAAATTTTAAAACGATTTTATAATCTCATAGTGACTTTCAATTTTTTTTTTCAAAATTATAATGATCCAGCCATATTTAATATCTGTTTAACTTTATGTACGCAAAATGTCGTAATTCAGATTTGGGGTTGTGATTTTGGGGTATTTGAAACATATTTCAGACACTTGAAGACCAAATAACCATATATGATAACCTTTAAAAAGTTTCTTACAAAGACTCTTGTTAGTTTAAGTTTGACGGTATATTATCTTTTAATATGCAAGTTTTTTTTTTTAGTTTTTTTTTTAATTCAGACTTTATTATATCCTTTCGTAAAATATTTATGGTTCATTCCCAAATATTAAACTTTAATTAAAAGGAATATTTACAAAAACAACAAAAACGTAATTAGAATTAGTGCTTGATTAAAAAATATACATGTACCAGAGAGTCAGGCCTTGTGAAATATGCATTTATAGTATTGCATTATACAACATGTAGTTATATCTCTTATATGAACCATATAGGACTTCTATTTCAATACTAAAATCTTTTTATTTCATCTTTTAGCGATAATTAAGAGTCTTCTTTCTAAACAAATAACAGTATACATCAATAAATGTCTTGGTATAGATAATGTCTTGGTTACAGAATAATAAAAACAATGAAGGTGGTCAAATGTCATCTGTTTCTGACCTGTAACTTTGACAACATCAAATTTGTCATATCATTGTCTTATCGTTTGTTCCTGATAGAAAAGAATTATAACAGCTTTAATTGACGTTGAAAGAATTTATTACCATAATACAAATAAGTAATGCAATTTCTGTATTTTCGTGCTACGCACTCAGAAATAAAAAAATGGAATTACTACCACTTATTTTTAATGTCATTTTAAATTTAAGTTCTTGAATATTTTTTCAAATGTTTTGCAAAATATTAAAATTTTAATTAGTCGAATGCTAGGCCATCTTAACACCGGTACTGAAAAGAGCATATATACACACTCTTTATTCGTATATGCACGTAATAAATTTCTTAATTTTTAAGTCCTTTGTCCTTATAGTTCAAACGACTTGTTCAAAAGGAATTAAACTTATACTGATTGATGTGTATAGAGCCGTTTTATTATTTTTAACTTTTAGCTTTGATATTGTGTGAAGGCGTTTTTTATGATCATTTAACATTTACTGACTCCCAAAGTTATATAGATTTAACTTTTTTGAATACCAAACTCTTCATCATTTCCAAACCGAACAATTCTAACTATGGCTAGCTTCAGTTTAAACTTTTCTGTCAGAAAAGTATCTGCTGGTTCCCGATTCTAGATTAAATTTCTTTTATCTGCTGTATTTTTCAAGGTGCTTCTTTTTATATTTTAAGTCTGCTGTTTGACATAAAAATATGACAATTCCTTCGATTCTGGATTCCTATCTGAAGCTAAGTTCCGGCTTAATGTTGCGTTTATTTTTGTACCGTTTTTAAGTACCAAATAATGACTTTCTAATGATCAGTACCATTTCCTTTCAGTTTTAATTACCATCGTTTTGCTTATTTGTAGTTTTAATATTCGCTGTATTTCTTCACATATCGACGAATTTAATTTATTATTATGGCAGTAAGTCCTAGCTGGCAAAGGATTTGTGTTCAAGTGGGGCTTTCTAACATTTTTTTTAGTTTTTTTCCGACTTTAGATATTTCTATTTTAATTCTGATTGAAAACTAGTATGAGACCCCTAGTTTCCGTCCGATTCCGACCGGAGTATGCAGTTTCATGCGAAGTACCATGTACATGTAGTTCACATCCGATCGGAAAGTTTCGTTCAAATAACTAATATTCCGCATTTTTGTGACTTTTACTTGTAGGTGCTATGTCCAAGGAAACAAATACAAAACAACAACAAAAATATATAATAAAAAAATACAAAAACAAAAACAAAAAAAAACAAACAAAAAAACAAAAAAAAAATAAAAAACAAAAAAAACAAAAACAAAACAAAAAACAAAAAAGAAGACAAACAAAACAAACAAACAAACTAAATAATAAAAAAAAACAAAAAAAAACCAGAGGCTCCCAGGAGCCTGTATCGCTCACCTGGTTTTCAGTTGCCACAATCAAGGTAACAATGTAAGTTATACAGTTGATCTTCAGTTTCTCAAACTTTCGTACGTCCAACACCTCCAATATCTTGAACTGTTTTTAAAGTCTGATCATGTTTTATTATNAAAAACAAAAAACAAAAACAAAAAACAGAAAACAAAACAAACAACGGTGATGAAAAGTAAAATTGAACTCTAAATTGCAAATTTAAAATATATAAAAAGAGGTTAAATTGTAGAATTGAATAGGCATATCTAACGTTCAAATATGAGGCCAACTTCACGTTTGGTTTAAAACCTGCATGTTTCGTGCTTCAAACAACCATCCCATGAAGAGATTTCACACCAATTTTCCAACTTTTAACTTCGGATTTCTTCCTACTTTTTCATATTCTTATTTGCTATACGGTCGTTATTCTAACCGTTGGATTAAGCTTGTTCGTTGCTGGCTCATATACTGATGAAAGCATTTACAAGTATGCAGAAATACAACAAAACATATACTGAAGATGCATCGAAACAAAGACTTCGATTTATCAATTTAATATCAACTTGCAATTTTTTCCCTATAATGTTGCGTCTATGGTTATCAAATGATTTTCTTTTTGGGGCAGAGTGTGTTGTTTTTAAAATGAGGTTTATTATTTGCTGTTTTGCTGGGTATAAAATGATTACATGTATCTATCTCACCCCCCCCCCCCCCAAAAAAAAATGAGGAAAGACACAAAAGATAAAAAAAACGATATTATATCATTTACCGGTATATTTAGGTTATCAGTTTTTATAGATGATCGAATCGATGAAAACCGAACCACGTTATTACTTCCTGACGGGGGGGAGGGTCACTTCAGATATATGATGAGATAAGGATGAGCAGCTGGAAAAGGTACACTTTTCTTGCCCCAATTTTATGTTAAGGGTATTAAATTGTGCTGAAAATATGTGATATAGGACAGGAAATTATAGATAAGATTAAGTGACGAGGTCAAGATGTTGCATCTACATCAGATATTCTGACATCTACATTGAAAAAGTGCCATTTCATTATTTTTTTTATTGAAATTAAGGATTTGTAGTTTTCATCAAAATATATGACAATGTATATTATGTGATGATGTATACTTCTCTGCTAAAAATTTGGGATAAGTTCACCATTTTTGAGATTCCCATATATGATAAGGGTGGGGGTCCTGATGTGCCAGCGCCTGCAAAATTTAAAATCGACATTATTTAGAGTATTTCGGTCAAAATATTCATACAGTTACAAAACCTTTGCCAATAAAATGATAAAACAAATATAAAACATGTTTTTAAGCTTAAAATTGTTGAAAAGGCGAGAATGACATGTATGCCGAAATTCCAGCGCAACTTTAGGAGCATTTGAAACCTCAGTTCAATCATTGCAAATCTAAAATACAAAATAAAGGATGATAAACAAATTATCGGGCTTTTGACAGCTGATGTATTGTAAAATATCACCCNGCTCGCCAGAATATGAAGCTTGGGGGTCGTTCGCTACGCTCACTCGCCCCTGTGCTTCATATTCTGGCTCACGGGTTGATATTTTACAATACATATCTGTCAAGAGCCCGATAACATATACATATCAAAGGGTACCCCTTTTTTAAACTGAATTTTACCATACATCCAGATACAGACTATAACAGCTGAGCTATGACATGCACAATCTTATCGAAGCAAGTTCAAATATCTCGGGCAAAAAACGAGATAAATTCCGACTCACATTAGTTGCGCAATTGTATCCATCAGGTCGTATTCAGTGTGTGTTACAAATCTGATTGATTAAATATATTGTTTAGTTTTCACCAAAACCTCCAACTACCACAAAAATTTACAGGATTTTCTCTTCAAATAACTAAATATCGAAGTTACTGAAACCATTAAATGCTTTGATACTAGCATAAAATAATGGTAGCTTTGCATTGGTAATTATCTCAATAATTTGCAGATAATTTTTGGGAATAATACAACAAGCCGTTAAGACTGGAGATGATAAGCACATTTCCCATATGTTTAACACTGAACTGAAAAAGGGACCTATAACCTAAAATAAACAGTTGATTGAAACAGGTTTTAGTATGATGGAACAAGATAAAACCAATTAAATTTAAGCTCATTTTACCTAAATCGATCACTTTGGACACTTGGTAACTGCTTTTGTTACATACATATAACATAATGCCAAAGTTACTTATTTTTAGCTGACTGGCTGTAAGGAAGCCAGTTTTTATATAAAAAAAAATGTATTGTAAAACCGACGTTGGTTACAAATAAACGACCTTGAATCTTTTCCAGAAGAAAGTACCTAGAACGTAATTTGTCAAGCTAACAAAACGTTGATGGGGCTTATTGATACATATACATCCTAAAACGTTTACCAGTCTTGTTCAATAAACAAGACTGATTTATAAGCCGTCACCCATACAATTAAGCAATCGCCGGTAAGTAATTAAATGGTTCTTATTATATAGATAACGGTGATTTATAGAGTTTTCTTAGTTAAATAAATGTCATATTGTCACCAGTGAAAATAAAGGATTTCTAGTCACTGGATGACGTCTAAATGAAGCGACGTCACAATGTCTCTTCAATGTCGTCGTCAAGTAAACAACTGGCGTATTGACANGAAAAAAATAATCCGCATCTAAAATCTCGGTTTTTGAGTAGAAAATCTATATAATAAAAAGCATAACTAATCGGCCGTCATGAATATCAATAAAAATGTCACTCGTGTCGATCAACGCAGTGGATTTAACTCGTTGCAGAACAAGTTCTGCAACTCGTTAAATCCTTTTGCGTTGATCGGCACTCGTGACATTTTTATTGATATGAAAACAGTATAGGTGATATCAACCTCTGTAGCATGGTACGGAAGTGGCATTTGGTGCTCTTTGGTGATAAAAAAAATGTCACTTCTTTAGAAATACGGCGGAATTGTACTTGAGACAATAATTTTTAAATAATGAAGTTACGTCAGCTTAACTCTGAGTTAATTTCAATATTTTGGAATACAAATTAAAATTGTTGAATTCATCTGTACCTATAATGTAAAGATGAGAATATCTGTGTTAGGATGTTTCTAGACGCTGGTTGTAGGCAAATGCATGATTTTCGAAAGGTGGGGATAAAACGTAGAGATGGTATGAAAACAGCCGAGCGAATCGTTGAATTTTTTTTTCTACAATAACTCCTATAAATATTTCATTTTCACGTACAGTTCGTAAGTATGTGTAAAACATAACACATATGAGAGTAGTTTAATACATAATTCCTCCACTAATTTTATTCTTTGGTGGTGTAAAACAGGATCTATGTTCCAACGCACACACACCCTGAAATCCGCACCTGCAAGCAATGAATACCAAATGAAAAAAGTAAGACATTGTTGCATAAAATACTTTTCAGACGATAAATACAATAGTCGAAAACTTTCATTGTGCATTCGATTGCTCAAATAACATTAAATTGACCTCAAAACTCTCATCTCTGAAGCATCAGTCGGATAGGGAAATTCGTGCAATCAATCTGGGTTTTATTTTGTGTGGTGATTTCTGAGTTGAAGATAAAGTAAAAATAGACAAAAAGTGACTTAAGCTAGACATTTATATGCGAACATTTCCGACAAAATCTGGCAGCCAAATAAATAAGTACTTTTGAATCTGCACAATTTTCTCCTGCACTTCATCATTCCAAATGAAATAAAGTAATTAATTAAGACACACAGGCAGACTGCATACAGCGAGAGATCAACAAAGTGGACAGAGATAATTAAATCCAATACCCAAGGGGTTTTAATCGGTTCATACACATCCTGTACATAACACTACTGAGCTGGTATATGAATATGAAGGCAAAAACATAGTACCTCTGTATATATAGATAGAATATTTTTGTTCTGCTCTACAAAAAATACTACAAATAAAAATCATAACTGTATTAGGATGCTGATAAAAAGGTTTCACAAACGAACTTTCAAATCAGAAATCAGGGATTGAAACCAGTGCAATACAAGTTGGTTCACGTTTCTGTGAAGTCTTGGAGACTAGAAACCAAAGTCCAGTATCTTCAATCACCTTTATGCAAAGTTTCATCCAATTCTGAGCATTTCATTTTCAGCCCCACTGTTTCCTGTTTCCATAGCAGCAGGAGTCATTTTGAAACTTTTAAGACCTGACTGCACCTTTCGGGATACGGATCAAGCTTCCTGTCAAGTTCGGTTTAGATTGGATCATTATTCTGAGAGAAAATGATAGGTAAAAGTTTGAAGCGGATAATAAATGCGAGTACATAAACATTAAGTCTCCCCAAACATCGTATGCGAGACTTCACTATCACAACTGAAATTTCGTGAGGTATTTATGGGTTTGTGGGTGAGTCTTTGATCTAAATCATCTTCATTAAACATTTTTTTTCAATAGTACAAGACCCAACCCGATCGTCCAAGTACACTGCTGTATATAACCAAAAAAATTCAAATAAATAAAACCAAATACAGAACTTTCAGACAAATATCACTTTTCAGTTAATTTGAAATGCCCGATATGACGCATGCCAAATTGTTTGGAATGCTAAATTTATATTTATGAATTTTCCATATGCATTGAATTTTTCCTTTCTTGTCTACATTTCTATATTTTGTTGTAAGTTTATGATTATTCAAGTTGAGCATCTATTTACAGATCTGTCGGATTCTGGTCTTCAAAATGTAATTTTAGGGATAAAAGTATATCACCAAAATATTTAAAAATGGAATTAAACTGTAAGGGTCGGGGGTAAAGCTGATCAACTAACTAAATACAACGATTTTCTCAGGCGAAAATAAGATTTTATAAAGTAAGCACACACCGATGGCCTAAAATTTAATGCAAAGGTTCGATCAAGACTGGTTTTCCAAATTAAAAATCTATCTATTATTTGTAAATATCAAAGTTTTATCTCTCACTGCTGATGTTTTATCGGTCATAGTGGCTTAAATAGATAAAATAATCTATTTGAAGAAGTAGAAATTTGTCCATTTCACGGTAGAATTGTCCTTAATTAATACCCAGAAGAATAATAAAATACATAATTCAACATTTATTGGACTTTTATAGTTTCCATAAGCTAGATCTTCAAAGTAATTGACGACATTTCGATATATATATATATATATATATATATATATATATATATATATATACAACCCAGTTAGTAAATAAATATATATCCAACTGGGCTGCATGCAATAAAATCATTTAAACATTTCTTGTTATTAGGTTATGGCGTTTATAATCACTATCTTTACTTGTTTTTGATCAACAAACCTTATCCGTCATAATTCCATTGCACAGGAAGTAAAAATAGGCGATGAAATATACCACTACTACGCAAAATGTGAAATTACTTTAAAAATTGCTGAAATTGCAAATAAAAAAATCTAAATTCACATTTTATTTAACTGTCTTCTACCTCTCAATAGAAATTGCTGTTGAGATGGTGCGCATTAAACCGGTATAACTACCATTTTCCCAAGTAAGAACCGCTGCGGTTGGGAATTTTGCTGGTGGTTTTCACCACTTTTGACTTTTTGCCAGTGGAGTTCGACTCTTGATAAATCTGTTCGGTAATTATGCACGTGTAATTATGTCACCCAGATGGCCACCAGTTTACGTTGAAAAATTGATGATTCAATATCTGAAGAACTGCCTTGCAGAATTTATTATATTTTGTAAAAATGTTCAGTAAGATGAGATGAAGGAATTTATGGGGTAAAAAAAATTCAAAATGGCTGCTATTTCGAAAAAGGCCGCCAAAATGCGTAAAAATTCCAACTTTGACCGATTTCAACGAAAATTGATTTCTAGGTACATGTAGATTTCGAGCCTGCGAGAAAGATGAATGATCGAATTGATTGTCTGGGATGACATTGGCTATTGCTTGCAATTGCGAATCAAGTTTTATTATAATTCTTACAGAGTCATCAATCAAATCTATATGAGTTATCCACGGTTCACTTATGTTATTAGTTGTCCATAGTAGGACAGGAAAAGCTCCCAAAAACCAAAAATGCACAAAACTGAGTTCAACTTGATCTAAGTGTGTCATAAAAAATAAGGCTAGGGTGCACTTTTATTTTTCTCTTACAACACTTCCTAAAAGTCACCGACAGGGCTATAAGCTTGAAGGATTTTCTTTTCTAAGAATGTACTAGTGGTGTAGAAAATACAATGTTAAACGTTTGAAGACATCGACCAACTGGGATGACTTATAAATTCCTCAGGATAAGCATTGGAATCTGGAAACAGTTGGACACATCATTTACGGTCCAAGGCCATCAGTTAGTACAATTAATTGCTTACTTGTCACTGAAGAAATTTGCTCAAGGAACAATGGCTCTTCAGTGCAGATAAAATCTAAACGTTAGGAAGACCATAAAATCAAATGTTAAAAAACTGATAGAAAACAAATACCCAATATGATCTAAATGAAAAGCCAAAATTAGCTAAGGACAGAGCTTTGCATGAGGGAGATACTCCTTAGTTTTCAACAAAATTTACAAAAATTTAAATATTGCAAGGTTCGAAATAAAATCGGCTTTCGGGTCAGCACCGAAGAGCTGACTACTGGGCTGGTGAATACCCTCGGGGACTTACAGTCCACCAGCAGAGGAATCGACCCAGTGGTAACAAATAACTAAATACCGAAGTAATCACCTTTTTACATAAATTTTAGTTTTTTACCAGCGTCAATGATGACACTTGGATCAAGAAAAGGGCAGAATTTAGGATCCTTGTTTACTCTAATAAGATTCAGTTCTTGCTGGTAAATTTAATAACTTGGGATTGCCAGTAGTAAGAATATCGTCAATATTTCTGCTGTTATCATCGAAATCGATACATTACAATATACTATTCATAAATCATTTGTGTTTTTTGGCACTTACCATATTTTGCAAATAGCACATCAATAATAGTGAATGAAAGGATATGGAGTAAAGGAACATGAGATAAAGTCTCTATAAATGCATGGTACAAACAAGCAAAGGAACAACGCTTTTACTGTTGTTCTTCATCTTGAAGTCATCGTGAAGCCTTCAATCAACAAGGATGCATTGATGCAGTAGGAGTTACAACATGAAAATAACATAATTCAAACACTCGGCATCGATGAACAGCATTTTATTTTCCAATGGGTACCCAGTATGTTTTTCGAACAATAGTTATTTGATTCTTTGATAATTAATAGGGATTGTCAGCCAAAGGCTATTTACTGTTTTTTTTTCTGGATACCTATATATCAAATATTGTTACTTCCAACTCAATTATAACACAAGTAAGAAGAAAAGACAAAATGAACAGTTGATAATACTGCATTTATATTTTTCATCTTTTCAATTTAAACAAAATCAAATTAACGAAACATTAGCAAATTTTTATATTTCACTCTGAAATCATACACATTTCTAAACTTCAATGATTAGATATTTATTTAAAGAAAGATAGATTTACCGTATAAGAAAATTTCCTGTCTTGTCATTTTTAAGGAATGAAGTATGTGTCATATCGACATAATACGTTGCAGAGGCTGATAATTTTGCCGCTTATAGGAGGATCAACGAATATCAAGTAAGTCAAGCTGAAAGAGCATTATATACAACATGGTAACAATAAATCACTGTTCCACTGTTTGGTTTTCCATGTATTTCTTTTTTCTCTAAATCATTCCTTCAAACTTACTCA
This sequence comes from Modiolus philippinarum, assembly GCA_002080025.1. Taxonomy (NCBI): domain Eukaryota; kingdom Metazoa; phylum Mollusca; class Bivalvia; order Mytilida; family Modiolidae; genus Modiolus; species Modiolus philippinarum. The sequence goes on from MJUU01065700.1 coordinate 10,546, forward strand.
GGTTTTAATGAGATATTTCTTCTGTGCTTTGCATGGGTTTGTATTTCGTTCAAATAGTTCTTTTGTGATATAATCAAAATAACTAAATATCGAAGTTACTGTGAGTTTACTTTCTGCATATGCGCATTTCGACAACTTATGTCTCTTCAGTGCAGATAAAATCTAAACATTTAGAAGACCATAAACTCAAAGATATTTAAAAACTGATAGAGAACAAATTACCAATATGATCTAAATGTAAAGCCAAAATCAGCTAAGGACAGAGCTTTGCATGAGGGAGATACTCCTTAGTTTTCAACAGAAGTGATATTTCACTGGAAATGTTATTGAGAAACGAATCAAATTGAAAGCGTCATCAGGTGCTCCGGTGAAGTAATAATATGTCAACTATCCCTTGGATGCAACATTAAGTCTGTGGGAAGTTAAGTTATGAAATCTGGTTGAATTGATAATTTTGTGTAAGGTTATCTATTTGAAATTTTTTATTTTCTTTCAATATATGGTGATTACTTGTAGTCTCATTGTAATGCCAGTTTAGGTTATATTATGGAAGTCAATAGTTGGAATTATTGAAAGGAACAACCTTGAATCTTTTTCAGAATAAAGTACCTAAGTAATTTGTCAAGCTAACAAAACGTTGATTGGGCTTATTGATACATATACATCTTAAAACGTTTACCAGTCTTGTTCAATAAACAAGACTGATTTATAAGCCGTCATCCATACAATTAAGTAATCGCCGGTAGTTAATTAAATGGTTTTTCTTGGTGCAATCTTAGAACGAGACTTTATTGAATACCAGGAATATTTATTGTGCGTCATTCTAAAATACTGATGGACTTATACATTACAATAGGTATTAAACATGAATAATGCAAAATGATATATAACCATGATTAAAAAAAACTAGAGGCACAGAGACTAAGCCTGTATCACATTGCACACATCACATTTGATGAAATGCAGGTTATAAAAATGATATTTCCGCTTAGAGTTCAATGTTAAGCTATGCTCAGGTCTTTGTGGGCATATTTATAACAGAGTCCAAACAGAATGAGCTATTATTGTAAACAACTAAATACCGAAGTTGCTGTAAATTTAGGTTCTGCATAAGCGCATAAAACTTATGTCCCTTCAGTGCAGATAAAATCTGAATCTAAAGGATCTCCAATACAGCCCTCTATAAAACATTTAAACAGTTTCATCGAAGATATGAACGTTTGATATAAAAATATATATCATTCGCAAACAGCTTATTACTAAGGGCATTTCTCATCCTCGATTTTACGGGAATGTTGTTCAAAAATGTCAGAAACTGATTAAAAATCCAGAAAAAACTGGAATGTAACTTACATTCATAACGCAATTCGGGATATCGAAAGGATATTCTGCACGTGTCCGTTCAATTGGCTTTGGGATCCAATGACCACCTGAAGGTTTAACACGCATAATTGCTTTTTGCTGATACTGCCGATGTCTACTAAAATACATGATGATTCTTTACCAAACCCATGTGGGAGTTTTGAGTTAATTTTTTCTTCCGTAGTGCGATAGTGTTTTACCAGCAGAATAGGCTCCTTGAGCTTACCGACAGTTTAGCGGGGAGCACTCCTTAACCCATCTTTCAAAATTTCGTTTTGTCCCGTTTTCCTTTTCAAGATTGTGGTTATGGAGTTAGTAGTCTACCTGTTTTATTGGTAAGTTTATTATACTATAGGGAAACGGGACAGAGAAATGGGAGGTTTGGGTACCAATATACCGGTTTAACCCTACTGTTGTCTTTTGCTAGTGCCGGTACAAATATTTTACGGAAGGATATGGAGTAAATGAACATGAGACCATAACACATATGTTCACTCCAACTGCATTAATTTTAATGAGCTGTATGGCCATTTCGGAAATTTATTGATTGATTGATTGATTATTGTTTAACGTCTACTCAGCAATATTTCAGCTATATCAAGACGAGAACAAGTTTGTTAATAAATAATCACTTTGGGGTATGGAAAGGGCCATGGGACGGGAAATTCTGACTGCCACTGGAAAAGTAGGGTGAAATCGTCAAGGGCGGGGAATTAAGCCTTGTAACCGATCACCTACGGACCACCCCAAAAAG
>MJUU01065700.1:12673-30538 GCA_002080025.1 Modiolus philippinarum
GTGCAGGAAGCGTGGCATTTCTTCCAACACGTGGACCTGAGTTTACATCCCATCCGAAAGATGGGTTGTGTATTTATTAATCCCGCACAACCACGGAATGGGTCCTATTTCTATATCCCGGGACCCTCGGGGTCAGCCTCCGTTTAGGAGGGGTCACACCCCGCAAGCCGGAGATACTAGGTCCTATTTCTATATCCCGGGGTTCCCTCGGGGTCCTCTGTTAGGACGACTCATACTCCAAGCTCAGAGGATGCTGCGGGCCTATTCATAAGCCGGGACCGCGCACGGCGGTCGGAAATTTATTCCTCATCAACAGCACTAGAACCCAAACAAAGGAAATCCATAAAGTCCGACTGTCCCGAGTTCCTATCGTTGTTTACGTATGTCTTTTGTTTTTATTATTATTTTTTGCAGTTCCCTGGTACATTGTGACATGTGACTATGTTTTTCGGCCACTGTAGGTGTTTTCTGTTATCTTTTTATTCTATTTTTCTTGAAAATGTGCTGAATTTGCTTTCTGGGTATCAGAGTAGTTAATCAGGATTTTATTCTTCCCATAGGGCTAATTTCAAACTATGTCCCACACTGACAGCAATGTCAAATCGCTACAAAATGAGCGATCTTTGTAAAAGCCATTCCTATAATTAGAGTTTACTTAAATTTTCTTAAGCAGTTTCAGAACAGATGATGAAAATGATGTTTTCTTCATGGGTCAATTATATGCTATGTATGTTTGGCGCTGTCGCTCATTCTTTTTATCGCATCCAAACGACATTGGCACTTATTGAAAAGAACTTTTTTACAACATTCCTGTAATATTTTGTTGAATTCTCTTAAGGGGTAACAGATAACTAAATACCGAAGTTACTGTGAATTTACTTTCTGTATATGCGCATTTCGACAACTTATGTCTCTTCAGTGCAGATAAATTCTAAATGTTTGGAAGACCATAAACTCAAAAAATGTTTAAAACTGACAGAGAACAAATAACCAATATGACCTAAATGTAAAGCCAAAATCAGCTAAGGACAGAGCTTTGCATGAGGGAGATACTCCTTAGTTTTCAACAAAATTTACAAAAATTTAGATATTGTAAGTTTCCAAAAATAATCGGCTTTCGGGTCAGCACCGAAGTACTGACTACTGGGCTAGTGAATACCCTCGGGGACTTACAGTCCACCAGCAGTGGCATCGACCCAGTGGTAACAAATAACTAAATACCGAAGTTACTGTGAATTTACTTTCTGCATATGCGCATTTCGACAACTTATGTCTCTTCAGTGCAGATAAATTCTAAATGTTTGAAAGACCATAAACTGAAAAAATGTTTAAAACTGACAGAGAACAAATAACCAATATAACAGATGAGACCGTAAAAATAGGTTTTCCCATAGAATGATTTTTGTAAGGGAGCTTCCCTACATCATTCGAGAACAGTTAAGTTACATTTTCTTCAATGGTTGCTGAGCAGCTGATGAAAATGATATTTTCCCAAAAGGTCCAATGTCAAACTAGAATCGGCGCTGGTGGCCATGCTTTTGTTCGGATCGGGTCAAATAAGCAATCTTTTCAAAGGATTTTACTAACACTCCTGTAGAGTTTGGTTGACTTTGGTCCAGTTGCAAGCAATAAACACCAAGGTATGACAGGAATGAAAAAGGTCTGACAGTTTTGCATTTAATACTCTTCAGTCGACTTATACAATAGTCGAAAACTTTCATTGTGCATTCGATTGTTCAAATATTATTAAATTAACTTCAAAACTCTCATCCCTGAAGCATCAGTCGGATAGGGAAATTCATGCAATCAAATCTGGGTTTAATTTTGTGTGATGATTTCTGAGTTGAAAATGAAGTAAAAATGGACAACAAGTGCCTTCAGCTTGACATTCATACGCGGAACTTTTTCGACAAAATCTGACAGACCAATGAATAACTATAACTTTTGAATCTGCACATTTTCTCCTGCACTTCATCACTTCAAATGACAGACAGAAATTAATTCAGACACACAGACAGACTGTGAACAGCGAATTGAAAAAGTCCGTTTTACGAAGTGAGCAGGGATAATTAAATTCAATGCCCAAAGGGTCTTAATCAGACGCATATTGATGCACATTCAAACACATTCTGTAAATAGGACTACTGAGCTGGTACATGAATATGAAGACAAACACATTATACCTCTCTGTATATAGTTAGTAAATTTTTGTTCTGCTCTACAAAACAAAAACTACAATCAAAATCTGTATCAGGATGGTAATACACAAGTCTCCCAAACGAACTCCCAAATCAGAAATCAGGGCTTGAAATTAAACCAGTACAATTCAAGTTGGCTCACCTTTCTTTGAAGATTCATTTAATCTAAGCACGTTCACTTTTCTGCCTTTTTGTTCGTTTCAATGCATGGCATCGTTCACAATTTTGGAGTCTTGGAGACCAGAGAATAATTTCAAGTATCTTCAATCACATTTCTGTAAAATTTCGCCGAATTCTGAGCATTTTCAGCCCCCCTTTTTTTTCTGTTTACATGGTAGCAAGTGTCATTTTGAAAATTATCGGACCTGACTGCACCTTTCGGGATAGGTATCAAGCTTCCTGTAAAGTTCGGTTTAAATTGGAATATTAGTCTCCGAGAAAATGGTCGGGTAAAATTTTGAAGCGGATAAGTAATGCGAGTATTAAAAAGTCTATTCCAAACATCGTATGCAAACTTAACTAACACAACTGAAACTTAATGAGGTCTTTATGGGTTCGCGAGTGAGGCTTACGTTTAAATGATCTTCATTTAACATTTTTTAATAGTACAAGACCCAACCAAAGGGTTAAGCAAAAGTTCCCAAATGATTTCAAATAAATAAAACCAAATATAGAACTTTTCAGAGAAATAACACTTTTCAATTGATTTGAAATGCCCGACATGACGCATGTTAAATTGTTTGGGGCTATATTAATATTAATAATTATTTCCATACTGGTATACATTGAATTTTTCCTTTCTTGTCTATATTTCTACATTTTGTTGTAAGTATATGATTATTCAAGTCGAACATCTTTTTACACATCTGTCGGATTCTGGTCTTCAAAACGAAGTTTTGATAGATATCAAAATACCGAAGTTACTGTTAATTAATTTTTCTGCATATGCGCATTTCGACAACTTATGTCTCATCAGTGCAGATAAAACCAAAACATTTGGATAGATAACAGTAAATCACCTAAATATTTAAAAATGGAATAAAACTGTTACTGATTTGTCAACTTACTGGATACAGCAATTTCCTCAGGCGAAAATCAAATTTTATAAAGTAAGCACACAAGTCTAATTAAAAGCATCTACACCGAGGACCTAAAATTAATCCAAAGGTTCGATCAAGACATAATGATCAACTCCGATTAAGACAAAGTGGTTTTCAAATTCAAAATATGTCTATTATTTGTGAATATCATTGTTTAACTCTCACTGGTGATGTTTTATCGGTCATGGTAGCTTTAATAGATATAATAATCTATTTGAAGAAGCAAAAATGTGTCCATTCCACGGCAGAATTGTCCTTAATTAATACCCAGAAGAATAATAAAATACATAATTCAACATTCATTGGACTTTTATAGTTTCCATAAGCTTGATCTTCAAAGTAATTGACGACATATTGATATATATAACAACCCAGTTAGTAAATAAATATATATCCAACTGGGCTACATGCAATAAAATCATTTAAACATTTCTTGTTATTAGGTTATGGCGTTTATAATCACTATCTTTACTTGTTTTAGATCAACAAACCTTGTCCGTCATAATTCCATTGCACACGAAGTAAAAAATAGGCGATGAAATATACCACTACTACGCAAAATGTGAAATAATTTTAAAAATTGCTGAAATTGTAAATAAAAAAATCTAAATTCTCATTTCATTTAACTGTCTTCGACCTCTCAATAGAAATTGCTGTTGAGATGGTGCTCAATAAACCGGTATAACTACCATTTTACCAAGTTAGAACCTTTGCGGTTTGGAATTTTGCTGGTGGTTTTCACCTCTATTGACTTTTTGCCCTTTGGAGTTCTACTCTTGATAATTCTGTTCGGTAATTATGTCACCCAGACGAAGCCATTTCCAAGATGGCCGCCATTTTACGTTGAAGAATTGATGATTCAATATCTCAAGAACTGCCTTGCAGAATTTATTATATTTTGTAAAAAATGTTCAATAAGATGAGATGGGATGAAGGAATTTATGGGGCAAAACTTTTCAAAATGGCTGCTATTTCCAACAAGGCCGCCAAAATGTGTAAAAATTCCAACTTTGACCGATTTCAACGAAAATTGATTTCTAAGTAGATTTCGAGCCTGCGAAAAAGATGAATGATCGAATTGATTGTATGGGATGACATCGGCTATTGCTTGCAATTGCGAATCAAGTTTTATTATAATTCTTACAGAGTCATCAATCAAATCGATATGAGTTATCCACGGTTCATTTATGTTATTAGTTGTCCATAGTAGGACAGGAAAAGCTCCCCAAAACCAAAAATGCACAAAACTGAGTTCAACTTGATCTAAGTGTGTCATAAAAAATAAGGCTAGGATGCACTTTTATTTTTCTCTTACAACACTTCCTAAAAGTCGGCGACAGGGCTTTAAGCTTGAAGGATTTTCTTTTCTAAGAATGTACTAGTGGTGTAGAAAATACAAAGTAAAACGTTTCAAGACATCGACCAACTGGGATGACTAATAAATTCCTCAGGATAAGCATTGGAATCTGGAAACAATTGGACACATCATTGCCGGTCCCAGGCCATCAGTTAGTACATTTCATTGCTTACTTGTCACTGAAGAAATTTGCTCCAGGAACAATTTGTTCTTATGTTAAATGGGCTCTCGTTCCACAAAAAATCTTAATCTGAATGATACAGAAAAAATTTTCTGACAGTAGTCAGGGATTATCCCCATAAAGACACCTGGATCCCCATCACGTTACCATTGCTAAAAATACTGCCTGCTCATACAGGCCTTGAGAAATAAATTATGTACGTCTGAAGTCAAAGACAAACGAATTCAACGATGTGACTTTATCGAATCAATTAGCCTCACTTGAATTTGATTCTTCTGTCGTCGTTTCACCATTTATATGTAAGGTAAGTACATTTGTATAAATATGGGTTGTAATAAACCTCGAGTAATACGGCCGAACTTAATGAAACTAAAGAAAAAAAAAAAAAAAAAAAAAAAAAACATATAACTTACCTTTGACTTCAAAATGCAAAGATCTAGATCTTTCAGAGAAATCATTTTGCAGGCCATGTACGTTTACTGCTATAAACTGGCTCATATGACAGGATTTGTCATTAGAATCATCACTGAAGATATAGTCGAAACTAGCGCAACTAAAACCAGTCTCTGCAAGGCACAACTGGGCACAATGTTCAAGATTAACACCAAGCATTATTTTGTTGTATATGTGGATACCTTCAAGTGGCCTTAACGTTCCATAACCAAAATTGATGAAGTTTTCAAACGGTCCATCTGAAAAAAAAGTACCATACTATTTATACTATACCAGTTACATGAAATTGTACATTGTAAGTTGATGTTACGCTGATACAGAATTGAATTTTAATATATTATGAGTGGTCGTTCACGTCTCACAAATATTGATATTTATATTGTCTGAAAGAAACACAACATTGGCGGGCCTTTGAAAAATTTATTCATATATCGGAACAAAAAGGTGTCTGGAACGCATTTTTTCAAAAGCTGGATCCAGCAGTACTTGAGTAATCGAAATGGATATCTACAGAATAAGAAATAACTACAGTTCCGATAGTTTTAGTATTTGTTTATATTTTTTATTTATTCTACACCTGTGCGTTCTCGGCATAGTGTTATTTGTCGACGCAGACAGCCGGAACGCAGCTCTGTTCTTTACTGATGTAAGCGTTTCATTTAGTCATTCATTTCTATTCGTTCTGTACCAGCTTTTACACATCAGTTGTTATTGGTCTAGAAATGGATTTCAGGTAACATGGGTAATACGAGTTACAGAAATTTTGTAATTGAATAACAACTCTTGCCTTATATTTTGAAGAACCCTGCTAATGGGACAAGATAACAATAAATTTTGGAAATCCCTTAAGAATTCTTTATATATAAAACGTCAAACTTTTGGCGGTAAACCGTTCTCTCTAGATTTTTCCTACATTTTCATTTAGCTCCTTTAAATTAAACTTACATTTTGTGCATTGTGTATTCTTTGCAATTTAAAGTTGCGTACGACTTTGAAAAGGATCCATGAACAAACATATTCACCTTGTTTGAAAGGATAAAACCCGATGATATAGAATGCTTAAAAAACTCTTAATATAATTTGCACAGAAAGAACATGAATTGTCGACACAACAATTTTTGGAGACTTTTTCATCAGAATTATATATAATTAACTTACCAAACATTCTCTGATAATAATCTGTTCCAAACTGTACAATAAGACCATCAGTATCGGAAGGATTTTTATCTGTTAACCAACAGTTCTTAAATCGGACTTCATAATCAAAGCCTTGGCATTTGAATGTGATCTCGAGAACACATCGTCTAGCACACTTTTCAACTGATATTCCTGGTATTTTGCGCTGGTGTGATAGTGTAATGATATGATTTGGAAGCCTGTTGAAAAGTTTATCATATGCAGCTGAAAGAAAAGTTGATATATAGTCGTTTATGTGGAAGACTAGGAACAAAAATAAATCAAGAAAACAATTTCCATCGATCTAAGCTGACTTTTTCTACATGTTACACTTGTGTGAATAGACAAATTGAGAAAGGCTACTACACCCCCAGAGAACTAAACAACGGCAGTAGAATACCGAAGGGACAAGGGAAGTGATGACTACAAAAATCGAAGTCCAAAGACATGGCAAAAACTGTAACAGATAAAAACAAAGACAAAACAAGGACGTGAGACAGCTACAATGCACGGAAATAAAAAGATAACATTAAGAACTAAAGCACTCATAGTGTGAACTCCCATGAAAACTGGGAGTGACACCAGGTGCTCTGGAAGGGTAAGCTTGTCCTGCTCCGCTAGCGGCACCCGTCACACTATCAGTGAGTCAATCCATGGTTGAGTCAAACCCGATTATGTCAAATCCGTGCAGACGTGAAATCTAGCTGAAAATGTCAGTTTTCATTTTGGACTAAGACACGTCATATCTGTGACGGCCAAAGAATTTCTGAAGGGATTTAAAGTAACAAAGGCTGAACAAATCCCTGACTAAGCAGCTTTTGGGATAGTGTTTTTGCTCTAACTAAAAAGTCACTGTATAAACTGCATGCCCGACAGTAACGAATCAACTGTGAAATAAATGTACACTCCATAGGCTGGAGAGGTAGGTATATTGCTGCTCAGAAAGGGAAAGTTCACAATTTGGAAGTTAAAATCATCAAGTTTTTCATACAGCTTAGATTTCAATCGACCATTTTCGTCAATGTAAATTAAAAGATTTAAATACGAAGCTGAAGTAGGTCTATCAGTAGTCTCTTTAATTTCAAGATCATTGGGATAGATCTGGTGTAAATACTGTAAACGTATTAATTTTCGCGGTGTACTAATTTTCGCTATTTTCGCGGCTGACACTGGAACGCTAAAAATAGTACCCGTGAAAATAAGTATTTGTGTAGAAAAAGCCTTTTTCACAAAAACCGTGAAAATTGATAGTTGCAAATATGTCGATCTTTCATAAACCGCGAAAAATAAGCATCCGCGAAAATTAATAAGTTTACAGTATTCCTTGAATTTTGGATTAATAAGAGAAAGTACATCGTCTATGTAGCGGAAGCTGAAATAAAAGGACTGGGCTAAATGTTTTTGTTTTTTCTGTGTAAGCCCTTGTCAAAACTTCGCCTCATACGAAAAAAAGAAGAGATCAGCTAAAAGTGGCGCGCAGTAAGTTCCTATGGGAATCCCGATTGTCTGTTGAAAAACACGGCCTCCAAATTCGACGAAAATATTATCTATTAAAAATTCCAACATCTTGATTACGTCATTCTCAGTGTACTTCTTGTTTGACTCAGTGTGGTTCTTTACAAAATATGTTTTGTCTTCCCCTACTACTAAATAAATGTAACTGCGTTCTCCGTTTTTTGTGCAGAAACATTGATGTATCAAAAATAAATCAAGAAAACAAATTCCGTCGATCTAAGCTGTCTTTTTTATACAAGTAACACTTTTGTAAATTGACAAATTGAGAAAAGCTACTACACCCCAGAAAACTAAATCTAAGACCTCATAAATACTTCGCCAAGCACACTTTTCAACTGATATTCCTGGTATTTTGCGCTGGTGTGATAGTGTAATAATATGATTTGGAAGCCTGTTGAAATATTAATCATATGCAACTGAAAGAAAATTTGAAAATGTGGAAGATTAGGAATTAAAAAAACAAGAAAACAATTTCCATCGATCTAAGCTGACTTTTTCTACAATTAACACTTGTGCTTAAAAAGCTGCTTAGTCAGGGATTTGTTCAACCTTTGTTAATTTCATCCCTCAAGAAATTCTATGGCCGTCACCATAGCATCATTGAAAGATATGACGTGTCAGTATCCCAAATGAAAGTGGACATTTTCAGCTAGATTCACGTCTTCCCGGATTTGACTACCGACTTTGACATTTTCCCGGATTGAATCACTCACAGTGTGACGGGTGCTGTTAACAGAGCAGGACATGCTTACCCTTCCGGAGCACCTGATGTCACTCTCAGTTTCACTGGAGTTCACACTGTGAGTGCCTTTGTTCTGAATGTTGTGGTTTCTGGTTCTGTGCTTTGTGTCTGTCTNGCGTCATTGTTTTTGTGTCTAACGTCATTGTTTTCTGTGTTCTCGTTTTTGCCCTGTCTTTGGACTTCGATTTTTGTGAATATCACCTCTTTGTTCCTTTGGTATTCTACTGCCGTTGTTTTGTGTAAATTTACAAATTGAGAAAAGCTACTACACCCAAAGAAAACTAAATCGAAGACCTCATAAATACTTCAAAAATAATAAAAAACCAATCAAACAAACAAACAAAAATTAAAACAAAAACAAAAAACAAAAAGCAAAAAAAAAAAAAAGATATTTCGAATTATTGTTCGTTGCGAATCTATTATAAATGAATAGTGAGACAAAATTTTTTAGGGCAAAATAGTTATATTGTTTCAGACCACAAAGTCAATACGAGCAATGGAATACATATGACATAAAGATGTCACAGAAAGTTTAATGAAATCATGATAGGAAAATTGTGCATTTCCATGCTATTCACGCCATCCCTTTTATTTCATATTACAGGGAAAAATGCATTAAAAATACCTCGAAATACTCAAAAAGATGTCATTATTTCAACATCCTGATAAGTCCACATGTACGTACCTCTGTAATGATCCACATACGTCGATGGAATAAGATGGATAAATGGATCATCATGGGATTGATTGAAAAGATGACATTCTCTGAATTTATTGTTAATGTCAAAAGATTTGCAATCAAAACTGTTTTCTCTGACACAACGTTCTGCACACACTTGTACTGTTGCATTTTTTATGTTTATAACTGGAAGACTTGACATGCGCTTTTTTGGCAACCGGAAATAATACGACTGGAGGCTTTGAATGTCACAACCTGCAAAACAAGAAGAATGTAAATACTTTCAACTACGTCTTCTAACGTCCTTTTTGTCAGTTACGGCGTTTTTTGTACAACACTACTAAAAACGACAAACAGCTTACGGTTAGGGGCAGTCTTGAACTTACTATGGGGTTAGAGCAAAACTAATTGTTGAAAACCTCATGGTGACTTCAAGATGAAGAACAACAATAAAAGCGTTGTTCCTTTTCTTGTTTTTACCACGTGTTTGTAGAGATTTTGTCTCATGTGCATTTACTCCATATCCTTTCATTCAACAAACGAAACCCGGCTAAATCTAGCTGGGTGCACATACATTAATTATGAAGTTTCCCATTTTAGTCTAGGGCGACTCGTTGTTTAACATAATTATTATTATAATTATCATTATTATTATTTAGCCGCCATATACAAAAGCTTAAAGCAATATCGGTTTTCGTTTTAAATTTCATTTTATTAATATTTTTTTTTGGGGGGGGGGTTATCATCGGATATTTTTTGGTGATGCCTGAACGAAATCTCTTGATTATTGACTCATCAGTGGAATACAGGGTGTTTGTTTGTTTGTTTTTTTTTTAAATGGCAATCATTTTGAAAGTTGTTCTAAAATACTTTAAGATTTGAACAAAACTATGTTTACACTGCGTACAAGTTCGAATAATTGAATTGTACTTATCACATTTGTTGGTTTGCTATAGAAAAGTATGTAAAAGGAATCTATCTAACAATAGAATAATATTAACATATTGCTATTTTGAATGAAATAAAAACTTGATTGTTGGAAAATGCGGCATACATACCCTTCAAATATAGAGTGAAAATAACTTAAAAAAAGCAGCACAAAACTAGCCACAATATAAATAAAAAACTACCATATTCTAACCGTATTTGTATTTGAGCCCAATGAAAATAAAATCCAGCAATTTTGAAAGAAATAGCGAAATTTGCATTCTGCGAAAATAACCACTTATACGGTATATATTTTGATTTCTTTATGCGATGAACAACTATCGCAAGAGGAAAATCCCTTATTTCAAGTTTTTTGCATTATGAAAAGCTACAATCAATCCGAGTTGAAACAACTGTAAATTTATTTTAGATTGAGTTAATATACAGGGAAGGAAATACATGAAAAGTAAATACAGATAGGGCTACACGTCTATTATTTCTCACTTCTACATTTGTATTCAAGCGCAATTATAACCAGAAAAATGCTTTTTGCGCAGGTTTGCGCCTGTCCTAAGTCAGGAAATTTATTAAGCCTTTGTATGTCTTGTCTGTTTCTACTTGGTTTACTTTATGTCTATAGGAGTGTAGGATGATGTTTATTTCGCTGGACTTGATTGCTCTTTATTTAGGCGCCGACTCCGACGTGCCGTTGGGTATGTGGTTTCCTCACCGTTCATTGAAGATCTTACGGCTTTTAGCTGTTATTACTCCGCCTTGGGTCGTTGTCTCTTTGACACATTCCCTGTTTCCCTTCTTTTTTTCTATTCAAGATATATCAGTCTCCGAAGAAAGCAAAATTTTAATCACATCATTGTATGTCTCGGAGCAGTGGTTATTTTAATTCCTTTGGGGTAAAAAATGTATGATATTAAATGAAACAAGTGATAGCCAGTAGAAGTAAAGAACCATTAAATTATATCTCCTAATTGCTTTTTTATCAACTTACTTGGAAGTATATACAGAAATTATATAATATTTAGAACCTAAAGCTATTAACAAGTAAGTGTATATGGGCGCATAAATATCTAGCATTCGAGACAATGCATAATACCACGAAAATAATGAGAATTAATTTGTTATATATAACTTTACCTGTATACGTTTTGATAAACAGCAAAAGACACCGTTTGAGTATTCATAAAAAATCTTTTATTAAGGACTTGTTCCTTGTCCCTTAATATCCCAACCGTTCATGCAATAAATGCTAATTCAAAGAAAGTATAACAAATGTACCAACTCCGAAAACTCATGACATAGTCAACCACAATAGCCTTAGATATGAATGCCAAGAAAAATATTGTTAATTTCTTTTCCCTGTATACGGAGGAGGAGGGAATGCCTACCCTTCCAAGCAATTGATGTCACTCTCGGTTTTCGGACCTTCACACTGATAGTGCTTTAGTTTTGAGCGTTTTGTTTGTAATATTCGTGTGTTTGATTGGTGTGTTCTGTGTTTTATCTCAAGCAGCACTCTCGGAGTTTTGCTTTGTCTTTTGGCTTTGATTTATCTTCTAGTGTTATTGAATTTGCTTGTCCTGTAGCAGGGGCATGTAGTTTAAGTGAATTTGTCAACACAGGTTTTTTGAAATATTGAAAAGCAGAATTGAATGTCTCATTCCCTGTAGACTAGCGTACGCTTCCAAATTAAAAACTGCTCCATTTCTGGAAAGAACCCTGCAAAGGTAGTTGTGTCGTAGCATATTTTATTTATGTAATTTGAGTCCCACGAAAAAAAAATCCAGCAATTTTGAAAGAAATCGCGAAATTTGCGTACTGCGAAAATAACCACTTATACGGTATATATTTTGAATTTTAATGCGGTGAACAACTATCGCAAGAGGCAAATCCCATATTTCAAGTTTTTTTGCATTATGAAAAGCTACAAGCAATCCGAGTTGAAACAATAGTAAATTTAAGGTGTCTGCAGGGTATTAATTTCCTATTATAGAATTTTGTAAAATTTTCTGTGTAGAAACATAATTGTATAATTGTTCAAAATGTAAAATAAAATTTGGGGGTCACCGTGCATTTAAGAAAAAAATCTGAAATTGAAAATTTCAGGATTTTACATGGAAATGATAGGGAAAATGATCATATGAGAGGGTAGTTTGAAAAATCTATTTTAGAATTTTTTATACTTTGCATGTGTTTAACTATCATTATACAGTTTACATATAAAAAATAAAAATAAGGGGTCACCGTTGAAATAAGAGAGAAAAATTGCAAAATGTTAATTTCTCTAGTGATATCTTTGTTAAAATAGTTTATCAAATTATCTCCCTTGAATAATTTCTGTGTTCTGTAAATCCAACAACAGATTTACAGCTCATGTGTTTTAACTCACGTTTTTGTAATGAAAATGATATAAAAATGATTAGGAATATAAATTTTAAATACATTTGAACTTTCTTTTCATTTTAAATAACTATTTTGTTAAATTTCTTAATGAATGAAACCTAAATGAACAATTATTAGACAAAAATAGCGGAATAATACCACTGAGACACCTTAATTTGAGTTGATATACGGGGAAGGAAATACATGAAAAGTAAATAAAGACAGGCCTATTATTTCTCACTTCTATTCAAGTATATATAGCGTAATTATAACCAGAAAAATACTTCAAGATATATCAGTCTCCGATGAAAACAAAATTTTAGTCACATCATGGTATGTCTCGGAGCAGTGGTTATTTTTATTCCCTTGGGGTTAAAAATGTATGATATTAAATGAAACAAGTGATAGCCAGTAAATGTAAAGAACCATTAAATTATATCTTCTAATTGCTTTTTTATCAACTCACTTGGAATCATATACCGGTACTATATAATATTGAGAACCTCAAGCTGTTAACAAGTTAGGGACCGACCATTTAACTTGAAGGGGGGGATATGGTTTTTTTCTAAAAAAATATTTTGGATCTGATTTTATGTGAAAAAAATATTTTGGCTGCCAAAATGATGAAAAAAAATTTTCTGATGGAGGCTTTCTGCCCAAAAAAAATAATGTTAATTTTGAAAAAAAATATTTTGTTGATACACGTGCAAGAAATAAATATTTTTTTTTCGCGCTTTGAGCGAAAAAAATTTTCTGTCCAGAAAAAAAACATAGCCCCCCCTTCAGGTTAAATGGTCGGTCCCTTAGTGTATATGGGCGCATAAAAATCTAGCATTCGAGACCATGCATAATACCACGAAAATAATGAGAGTTAATTGTTATATATAACTTTACAAAATATTTCAAACCATTTACAAAGATAGTTGAATAAGTAAACATTGGGAAAATATGGAGTAAATTCACACGAGACAAAACAGCGGCAGAAGAAACAAAGTCTCTACAAGACATGGTAGAAACAATTAATGAAAGGTCGCTTTCATTGTTGTTATTCACCTTGAAGTCTCCATAAAACTGCACTTGAATTTTGCCATAAACGAAACTCTTCAAACAAGTCAAATAGTTCATGGACCAAGTTAAAATTTAAAATGGAAAGTGGTAATCTCGGGGTGGGGCTAACTTCCATTATTTTGGTATACGGGGATGTGCCAAAAATTCGGGTATGGTTTTTTTGCATGAAATATATAAATTTGGGTGTGCTTCCAAACCAATTGTATATAAATTTGCATATAGAAAAAATAGTTCATATTTATTTTGGTGCCAAAAACGCAAAAATGGCAATTATTAACAGAATTATTGTGATTTATTTTCTTTAAATGTACAATATTTCACATATTTAATGCTTTGTTTCTTTGTTTTTATAATTTTCATGTTAAACTAATGCTATTTTAATATATTCGGGTCCTAAATTTAGTGTTGTTATATAAATTTGGGGTATGTTTTACGTACATGAGTATATAAATTCAGGGTATGTTTTCGAGATCGATTTGGCACATCCCTACAAGAACAAAAATTCAGTTAAAATCTTTTCATTCTGCTCATATTATCTGTACTTGGGCGCACACAACATTTTCTTCACAAATACCATTTTCCGTGTCATAGTTCGATTGATTTTTTTTGTGGTTCAGTCACATATTAACTCATTGACAATTACCACATTAAAATATTCATTATCATTTGATGTAATCGGCATTAGCAACACATAAAATTGTATTATCTGACATAATACAATAACATATGCATTTTTGTGGATCAGTTGCATGTTATCTAATCAAATATCAATCACATTAGGAGAATGAAATTCCGCATGTAAAATTGCAAAATTGCCTTATTCTTCGAGCTTTATCCATTTCTCCTTGAAACTTCTATCAAAATCGTAGACGTGTGGATATGTAAATATGTTAAGAGGGAGCAAAAATTTAATTGTAGCTCTCATGAGTACTAAAATAAAATAAACTTTGGTCCGATACTGTAAGTGTTGTGATACAAACACACACCTTTAACTGACACCGGAATAGAAAGTCAGAATACATATACTTAAGTATCTTCATGTTATACATTTTTATTTTTTTAATACCTCATTAGATGTAGCACATCCTTTGCTTCATCGTTTTTTTTCAAAAATGTTTCACTTTTTTGATAAGTTGTATACACAACTCTGATTAATTGCAGTTTCAGTGCTTAATTTTGTTCCAATGCATATAACAAGGCACTGAACTATTGCAATATTTCTAATTTAGTGAAACATATCCTGAAGCACTGACTACATTCTTGCTAAATCAAGCATGTTGTAGTTATAAATTAGGACATATTAGTACGTATTATATCCAGACTTTCTTGTTAAGATCTAACCGTAAATTACTTTGGTGATAGTTTGAGCGTAAGAAGTGGCTATGATACTCATTTTATTTCTGCCAGACTCATTATCAGCGTGAGCAACAGAATGAAAACTTATTCCCATCGGCTTAGATAGAATTCAATCCGTATTCTGTTTATGTCGTTGATGAAAATTATATGAAATTCTCACTCATGTGAATAAAGGTTTACTATGTAGTAAGTTTTTTTTATCATCTACAAGTGAATATAGCACTTTTGAAGTTCTAATAGAAAAAAGAAGGGAAACGGGGAATGTGTCAAAGAGACAACGACCCAAAGGGGAGTAATAACAACTCAAACTCATTTTTAATCCTTAATTCAAAAGTGTGTAGTAAACATTTCTTATAATGATGGAAACGGAAAACCTTTTTAGGACGTCGAAAAATAATCTTGAATTATTATCTATTGTTTTTGAAAAGATAGTAAAATCAATTAACACATTTAATAAACAAATCCTAGTATTTCAACACAAGGATGCCAATTCTTGTTGTTAACCTGAATTTTTTACTTTTTCATTTTGCATTATTGTTTTACACTTTTTGCATTTTGGCATTGCCTTATTTTACTGTTTACAAAGTTTTATCATTGTTTTCGAGACTTTCTGGGCTCCATGGATGAGTCATTCTTGTAAGAGCTTGTATGACAGAAGGAATGCATATTATATGAGGTTTGACCTGAAAAAATTACCTTACGTTTTAAAGAAGTTTACTGCTTTCATCAAAATTCTAACCCCTAAAAATAATGAGGTTTCGTTCCTTGTATTGCACTCGGTTGATGTCTTGTTACTAGATTTTGCCTTCTATTTCGATATTTTTGGTAATGAGTCCTCCTTTTCACTAATTTTGGATTATGGCTTTCCATATTATTTGATTCTAATGCTGCTGATGAGAGGTTACTCATTGAAACACGTGTACAGAATAACGAAATTAAATGACTGTTTATTATATTGACGATATCCTTACTATTGATAATCCCCAGTTTTTAGACATTATTTACCCGCAACAACTGAAATTAGATAAATCTAACAATAATTTCAAATACTGCCCTCTTCTTGATCTAACTATCATTATTGACTCCGGTAAAATAAAAACTAAAATATATCATAAACGTGTTGATTTTGATTTCACTATTACTAATATCCCTTTTCTTGACGGCGACATTCCTCTAGCTCCATCCTACGGCATGTATATTTCTCCCCTGGTACGATTCGCACGAGTTTGTTCTGCTCTTGACGATTTTAATGAACGTGACCTTACTATCACAGCCAAACTTTTACAACAGGATTACAGATTTCATATGTTGTTGAATACATTTAAGAAGATTTATAATAGATATGAACATTTGATATCTAAATATGACGTTACTCGTAAACAACTTATTAGTAATGGGCATTTCTAATCCTCGTTTTGACGGAAATGTTGTAAAAATGCCAGAGATTGATTAATAGTCCAGAAAAACTGGACGTAACTTAAAATCTTAACGTAATACTCTGCTTGCATCCGTTAAATTAGCTTTGAGACCTAGTGACCTGAAAATAGTGCACACATACGATGCTGCCGATGTAACTGAAATGAATGGTGATTCTTCACCAAACCTTGCGGGAAGTTTTGAGTTTGATTTTTCTTCCGTAGTGCGACAGTTAGGCTCCTTGAGGTAGCCGGCAGTTAAGCAGCGAGCACGCCTTGACCAATCTTTCAAATTACGTATTGTCTTTTTCTTTCCTTTCAAGATTCTGGTCATGGAGTTAATAGTCTACCTGTATTGGGTTTTATTCGCATGTTATTATACTATAGGGAAACAGGAATAATAAAGAGGAGGTTTGGGTACCCATAAACTGGTTTAACCTACCGCTGGCTTTTGCTAGTGCCGGTACCAAGCCCGACTGTCCCAAGTTCCTGTCGTTGTCAACGTTTGTCTTTTGTCTTCTTCATGTTTTTCTTGTGTAGTTCCCTGGCGTGTAATTATATTTTTCAGCCATTGTATGTGTTTCCTGTTATCCATTTATTTACATTTATTATACAACTCTGGTTTTTTTGTATTTTTAAACCACTGAGCCGATACCACTGACGATGAACCAGAGTTCCCCGAGGGTCTTTACAGCCAAATAGTCAGACTTTTCTGACATGAAAAATTTACCTTTGTTTAATAGAAATTTAATACTTTTATCAATAATAATAATAATAATAATAATAATAATAAGTCTTCATTCCTTGTATTGCGCTCGGTGGATGTCTTTGGAACTAGATTTGGCCTTCTATTTCGATATTTTTGGTAATTAATACTTCTTTTGCACTAATTTTGGATTATGACTTTCCATATCATTTGATTCTAATGCTGCTGATGAGAGGTTACTCCTTGAAACACGTGTACAGCATAACGAAATTTACTGTTTTTATGCAACTTGGGTTTTTTGTATTTTTTAACCATTGGGTCGATACCATTGTTGGTGGACCAGAGGTCCCCGAGGGTATTCCTTAGCTTAATAGTAAGATTTGTCTGACATGAAAAAAATTACCTCATGTTTAATAGATTTACAGCTTTTATCAAAAGATTTTTATTTTTTGATTTTAGTGATGCTGATGAGGGGTTACTCCTTGAAACACGTGTTCAGCATAACGAAATTTACCGCTGATTATACAACTTGGGTACTTTGCATTTTATCTAATGTATCTTGACTAGTCTTCTTGGTCATGCATGGCCTTTACTA